>JACMZG010001863.1:62532604-62552599 GCA_018340805.1 Microvelia longipes | reverse complement strand
CGCAATAATGAAATTTTATGCTTGATTTTCGGCGTCCATATATGGCAATATCAAATAAATCATCCAGCCTGTCTAAACGCAAAACTACTACTGATAGCAACTCATCGTTTTTAGAAGAATTTTTCTGAAGACCACTCAACTCGGTTTTATAATAATTAAATATCACTGCAGTGGTCTTTTTCTTTTTGTAGGGATTCTTGCTTTTTCGACACCCAAAAGAATGGCCAACCCTCACTTATATCATAAGTCGGCGAAGTTCAGCACTCTAGATTGGTGTACTTGCATAACGGATGACTAAAGCACAGAATTTAGATAATTAGTTGTGTTGTGTAGGAGATTATAAAACAACACACTGTCTGTTAGAAGAAAGTTTGCCCCCCAGTAATCTGGTGGGAACAGGACCTACTAAAAGGATGGTCAGAACGAAAGAATTCTTCACTTGTAAATTTTATAACTAACAAACAACTTAAACCAACACTTGATTTAAAAAGAAATTTAAACGATTGATGGTAACAGTTTTGTTTTCAGAAACCAAAGACTGGAACTTTTTTTTAAGTAAGTCAAAGCGGATTAACATGAATTCTTCATTAGTACCCCCTCTTTACTTAATCCTTAGTGGATCACTTAGGGTTAGTTTTTCCTTGAAAGTAATTGTAACAAGTATTAAATAAGTATTCAAATGTTAAACCTAATCCTCAATACCTTGCCTTTCTTTATTTCAGAGTCATTTTTTTTGAAAATTTTTTTAAAAATCTCATATTTCATAATAGGGAAGAGGGGGGGGGGTCGGCAAAGGGGGGTGGGGACACAAAAGTTTCAAATGTGTCACAATAAATGCTGTTTGAAAATAAATTCAAACCATAAGGAAAGACAAATTGAAAATTCCTTGAAACTGGCGAATTGGATCTTTATACTCTTACTTTAGCTTCACCATACTGCGAGATAGGAATGGCAGTGTTTTGTATGTTACACGTTAGGCTTGCTAATTTTAGTATAAATAACCAAATAATTGTCTTAATTAATAGAAGAAGGTATACAACATATATACTAATGAATTGATAACAAAAACATATTATATGAGTTCATACTTTGCAGTGATAAGAGAAAAAAAATTGTTTTTGATAATTTTTTTTCTCTTTTTTTTCAGAAAAAAAAATATATATGTCCATCATTAAATATCAAGAGTAAGTACAAACTAAGATAATTTTCAGGTCATAAATGAATAAGTTCAATAGTGTTTTATTACGTGGGTTAGGTATTTGTCTTTTACCCTAGAACATAATGTAAAAATCACAGAAAAAAAAATTGTCACGAAAATCCACAATTTTGACGAATTTTGACATAATAAAACTGACACATATAAACTTCAAGGTCCCCGGCGGCACCTGTTAAATCACCCCCGATCGGCTGACAATTTTTGTGGAATTTTTTTTTTCATTATTCGAACAAAATTAGGGGTTGGGAGCAAAGAAAAAAGAAAGTTTTCATTTTTTAAGGGCACCTACCTAATATATATATATATATATATATATATATATATAATATATTATATATATATATATAATATATATATATATATTATATATATTATTATTATATATTACTATATATATAATATATATATATATATTATATATATATATATATATATATATATATATATATATTATATATATTATATATATATATATATATATATATATATATAATAATATATATTAATATATATATATATATATATATATATATTAGGGTGGCCCTTAAGCTAATAGGGTGAAAAAAAAAGTGTTAGAAATGTTGTGCTCCCAACCCCTAATTTTGTTCGAAATATGAAAAAAATTCCATAAAAATTTTAGCCCGATCGGAGGTGATTAACAGGTGCCGCCGGGCTTTGAAGTTTTGCAGGTGTCAAAATTCGTCAAAATTGTGATTTTCTGACAATTTTTTTTCTGTGATTTTACATTATTTTCTAAGTAAAAACAATACTTAATCCACTAATTAGACACTATGAACTTAGCATTATGACCTGAAATCATCTTAGTTTGTACTTAATCTGACATTTAATGGTGGACATATATATTTTTTCTGAAAAATTTTTCAAAAAACTTTTTTTTTTCTCTACACTGCAAAGTATAACTCATATAATATGTTTTTTTTGTTATCAATTCATGGCATATTATTTCTTGTATACTGTCTTCTATAATTTAAGACCAATAATTGTTATTTATACCAAAATTAGCAGACCTAATGTGTAACATACAAAACACTGATCCTATCTCGCAGTAGGTGAAAGCTAAGTAATGAGTATAATAGTCCAATTCAGTTTCAAGAATTTTCAATTTGTTTTTTGGTTTAAATTTATTTTCAAACAAGTCATTATTGTGACATCTGAAACTTAGTGTGTTACCCCCCCCCTTTTGCTTGATTCCCCCCCCCCTCTTCCCTATTATGAAATATAAAATTTATACAATTTTCACAAAAAATGAATAGAATAAAGAAAGGCAATTATTGTTTTAAATAAAATTTTTTAACAATAGATCGCCTTCGACATCCATCTGCATGCTAATAGCACCTGGCTTTCTAAATGACACTCCTCGAGGTGGGTATTCCTAGAAAAATCACTGCCAGCTCCATTAGCTCCCTGTAATCTTCTCTTAATTGTTTTTTTTTAAACTTTTTACGAAGAAGTCAAGCATATATCTTCTTAAACTTCTGGGACATCCATCTTCAATACCAGAAGACTATTTTTTGGGTCTATCTGACCCCATGAGTTTCTGCCTACAAGGCAGGTATAGAAAATCCTTTTCTAAGTGGTTCTCAATATTTCTGCAAGCTCCATTGTTCTTACTGGTGTTCGATGCCGTGGTGTCAAAACACATCGCTTGGACTGAATCAAGAAGTCCTCATTCTTCAAGACATTCATAGACTGCTGCGGCTTATTCTGCTCCAGTAGCCTGTGGTATGCTCGGAGCTCCAATCAACTTGTTTTACGCCTTATGAAAATAAGAACTGCCAACCTCTCTATCTATTGTCTTTGTAATATTAGGATGAAGCTTCCCATCCCAATGCACAACAGCACACTGATTTCTATCAATACTAAAGTTTTTAACATTTCCTTGTATCTAAGAATCCTTAACTGGGATCGTTTACGGCTCATTGAATTTCTGTTAATTACCAAGTCCTTTGCATCATGGCCTAACGCTTCTGCTGTGGTAACTAATAATGAACAGCATCTCTGTCCCTAACTTTGCACCTATCTAACGTTGGTGCTAGGCGATCATTAAAAAAATCAAGAGTTCCTTTAAAACCCAACAACGAAGGAAAAATGCATCAGAGACAAGCTCATCTGAAACTCCCTCACTGTTTTCTGTGCTACTACTGCTTTGGTGTTTGGTAGCAATTCCGCAAACAAACTAGATCGATCAATATCCTCCAAGCATCGAGTTTTTCAACAGACCTCTTCCTCCTTCCGCTTTCCAGTTCTCTATTCTGCCTGTGTATATTAATGTCAACTCCCAGCATAACACCAAATCGCCCCTTCATTTCTTGCATTCCCAAAAATCTATGTCCTCCTGGATTTTTAATTGATTTCGGCGTCACTATGGGCAATATCAAATAAATCATCCAGCCTGTCTGTAAAAGCAAAACGACTACTCATAGCAACTCAGTCGTTTTTAGAAGAATTTTTTTCTGAGACAACTCCAATGGTCAGAACGAAGAACTCTTGCACTTGTCATTTTTACTTTAACAAACAACTAAAACCAAACACTTGATTTAAAAAAGAAATTAATACATTTATGGTAACAGTTTGTTGTCTGATCTAAGGCTGAACTTTTTTTTAAGTAGTCAAAGAGATTAAAATGATTCATTCATAGTACCCTTGCTTAGATCACTTCCATCTTACCCATGCAAGATGATAGTGAAATAAGAATACCAAATAAATAAGAAAATACCATTATTTTCTTTGACTCAACTTAATGCTTAAGTGGAACACTAGGTTATTTTACCTGAAAGTATTTGGTAAACAAGTTTGTGTCAATTGCTAATTATAATAACTCTATTCAAAGTTATAACCTATCTGCCTTTCTTTATTCTATCGAAGAATCAGCTACCGTCGATACTTGCTGTTGGATATAAATATCCCTGATTAATAAAGTTAAATCAGTGATTAACTTCTATTCTCAATGAGCCCGACGAGCCCTCTGAAGATCGTGCTCATTGAGACTAGAAGTTAATCACTGATTTAACTTTATTAGTTGAGAGCTCGAGTGTTGCCCCGCCTACTGATGATGGCGTTATGCCGAAACCGGTCCAGGGAAATTTATATCCAACAGCAAGTATCGACGGTAGCTTATTCTTCGATTACTTCTTCAACTTGCGGTAAATATAACCTTTTAATTTCTTTATTCTATTAATTTTTTGTGAAATTGTATCAAATTTCATATTTCATAATAGGGCAAGAGGGGGGGGGGCACACAACACAAAGTTTAAGATGTCACAATAATGGCTTGTTTGAAAATAAATTCAAACCAAAAAACAAATTGAAAATTCTTGAAACTGAATTGGACTATTATACTCATTACTTAGCTTTCACCTACTGCGAGATAGGATGTCAGTGTTTTGTATGTTACACATTAGGTCTGCTAATTTTGGTATAAATAACCAATTATTGGTCTTAAATTATAGAAGACAGTATACAAAAACATAATATGTCAATGAATTGATAACAAAAAAACATATTATATGAGTTATACTTTGCAGTGTAGAGAAAAAAAAAGTTTTTTTAAAATTTTTAGAAAAAATATATATGTCCACCATTAAATGTCAGATTAAGTACAAACTAAGATGATTTCAGGTCATAATGCTAAGTTCATAGTGTCTAATTAGTGAATTAAGTATTGTTTTTACTTAGAAAATAATGTGAATAATCACAGAAAAAAAAATTGTCACGAAAATCACAATTTGACGAATTTTTTGACACCTGCAAAACTTCAAAGGCCCGGCGCACTTGTTAATCACCTCGATCGGGCTAAAATTTTATGGAATTTTTTTTTCATATATTCGACAAAATTAGGGGTTGGAGCAAAGACAAAGAAAGTTCATTTTTAAGGGCCACCCTAATATATATATATAAAAGGCTACTAAATATATATTAACCAGGGAAGCCTTCGCCCCCACTAGAGCACAAGATAAGTGTGCATGTCGTGTGCCTAAGATATAAAAATAATTTAAATAATGGTTGTACAGCCCGAGGGGTATGTTTCTTAAATGGCAGAGTTGAACGCCCTCTCTTGTTAAAAGTATTTGAGATAGCACTACTATTCTCTGCGACTTAGCTAGATGCGATACCTGCACTTCTTTCTCAGATATTAACTTCATGAATTATGACCTTACACTTTACATCTAAGTATATTGTACTAATTTTTTAAAACAAATATCTATTTTAGAAACACGGGGAAAACGGACCAATTACGTGACCTACTAGCTTAAGGAGTTTTAACAACTTAAGATTTATTTAATTTAATGTAACAGTTACTTATTTATCATTCGGTCTATGGTATTATCATCACACTGGTTTGGTAGAACCAAAGAATGAATATATTGTTTTATTTTCAATTTTTAATTCATTTTAAAAGACAACCTCTTCACCGTGATTTTTAGACTATTAGCTAAAAGAAAAATTAAGTTTGTCTATTCTGTAAAAAGAAAACTCAAACAGATTCAAGAGAAACATAAAGAAGAAGTATAAGCTATTCATGCCACTTAATATAATCCTATCGAGCAGAAACCGGTCTTAATCGATTCACACGATTCATATCGATTTACATGATCTACAATATGCAACCTTTTTTTAACATTATTTTAAGTTTAAAAAAATGACATCATAACTTGTGTTATAACCTCGTAAATATTTTTTGGATAAAAAGGACTCAAGTCTTAATGCTACAAGTGTCATTGGTCGAACGCACCCTTAAATGTTAGCCCCTTTCCTCATGAAAAATCCGTTGTATTAGTTATTTACGTACCAAGGGAGGAAACAGAGCCATTACGCCCTGATTTTTTGTTGGTCCTGAGGCGTAAGCCGAGGAACCATTATTTTTAAACCCAGAGGCGTAGCCGAGGGGTTTATAGGGATGGTTCTTGAGGCGGAGCCGAGGGAAGCAGCAAGTTTACTCCCGAGTTGTAGCCGTGGGGGGAAATTAAAGGGGGCTTTTCTACAGGAAAAGCCTTTTTCTGCAAGCCCTAACCTTATAGACATATTTCTGTAACCTTACTAGGAAGCATACAGGATAATATAACCTAAAAGGTTAAGCACTTTATCCTTTTAACTAACTAGATAATTATATGGTAACCAAAATGAACAGGTTTCATTTTGTACTTACTTTTCAGTATTATACTTTTCAGTATACTTACTTTTCAGTATTATACTTTTTAGTATTATACTTTTCAGTATTATACTTTTCAGTATACTTACTTTTCAGTATTATACTTTTTAGTATTATCCTTTTCAATATAGTTAATTTTCTGTATTATAATTTTCAGTATAGTTACTTTTCAGTATTATACTTTTCAGTATAGTTACTTTTCAGTATAGTTACTTTCGTATAGTTTTTTCAGTATAGTTACTTTTCAGTATGTTAACTAACTAAATAACAATATGGTACCTGAACAGATTTCATTTTATACTTACAGTATTATACTTTTCAGACTGAATCAAGGAGACTAATACTTAGGGTGAGGATACAACAGCTCTTATCATTCCCTGGGTAGCTTGGATTGGAGCCATAACTGTATATTATAATTTCACGTAAGTTTTACTTTATCTGATTTAGAATGAGCACTAGTGGAGTTGTTCATAATTAAAGGATCGAAGAAAACTATTAATTTATTTAAAGAGCTTTCAACCTATAATGAGGCCATCATCAGTGCCAGATATAACATAAAGAAAATAACTTTATGTTATATCTGACACTGATGATCCTCATGTTAGGTTTAAAGCGCTTTGAATGAATTATTGTTTTGTGGAGAGACTCTTTTCTTGGTTTCTTTATTACTTTAACATTCGAACCCTTTTTGACTTCTATGAAATTCGTAGTTATATTAAGGTTGGAAACCACCTTGAGTTAACAACTAACAAAGCTTATTGACATTGGTCTAATCAGTTAACAATTTAAATTAGGTCGATCATATTAATATTCATAACCATATCTATAACTAGATTTTTGAATACAGTTGACAGTTTAATAGAATTTCAGTTAAGTGTTAAGTGTTATCTATACTCTATGTTTAACGTATAACCTTGCTTGGGGATTTAATACAATTTTTGACACAGCCTTGTGTCAATTTAAAACATTGCTTGCTGTCGAATTCAGTGCTAAAATTAATAGCTACTTTATAATTGACAACTGACTATATTATCGTATAGTCGATATGCAATGGAATGTATTCCTAAAAATGAGTAGCAGAATGTTGAGTGGAATAAATTTAGATGGCCTCGTATATAAAATGTTGTGATTGTATTTACAACTATTATGGGGTGAACGGTAGGTGTGAGTGAGTCGGATACTCAGTGTCGTCTTATAAGTCTTGCTAGAGTTCAAGATCAAGGCCAGACTATGAGTAGGAATAGACGTTCTAGTTTCTTACCCGAGCAATCACAAAACAAACCATTTTAAAACAATTCACTACACAAAAATGTTTGGACCATTTTTGACCATTGCTTTATATCATCCAACTATCCCTATTATTAACATTACTTGGGAGAATAGTCAATATAGAATCGAGTCCGGTAGCTCAGTGGCAGAGCGCTTGCTTTTCGACCTGGAGGTCGAGGGTTCAAATCCAGCTGAGGGAGGACCTTAATATGAGGTTATCTCTTTTACCCCACACTCGGGAGGTCTTCAATTCAAAGTCGGTTAACCCAGTCATGGTTTTACGTGGTTTCCTTGGTTGCTAATACGCAAAACGGGGCTGTTTCGTCTTAGACAAGTCAGGATCCACGTTTCCGTTGTCTCCAGCTCACGAAAAGTTAATGTTCTGCGGGCTGATGGAGATGAAGGTCGTAAAGATATACTGAGCCTTCGTAAGTCCGAAAACTTAGTCAGTAAAAGTGAAGGTGACACGCATAACGTTAGTGACTAGGAACGAAGTGCTTGATTCTTCAAGACAGACGTCTCCTAGTAGCACTGCGGAACTTTGGCTTTCAGATCAGGGCTAAAGAATGGAGTTTGTGCACACTGGTGTCAGGGTTGAGATCTCTGTTGGGTGGAGCTGTACTAGCCAGAGTGCTAAGCCTCTAGAGTCTGGTGATGCTAGAGGAACTGATGAGATTGGATGAACGAGGGTTGGTTAGTAGTCGGCGCTAGCCAGAGCGGTAAGCTTAGCCAGAGTCTAGATGAACTAAGTGCACTGTGAACTAGTCATATGTATTGCCATGTACGGAGAGTGTGCTTCCAAGATGATTAAGTGAATACAAACTCTGGGGTGGATTAGTTGAGTGAGATTTGAGTCAGGGGAAACACTAATATGACCCTACGGGTTTAAGCTAAAAAATACGGCCAATATACGTTTAAGGTGTCGTCAATAAATATAAAGAAATATCTCTGGAAACATAGCTTAACGTGGAAATTTATCTAATACCACCAACAACAATCGTAGTTAGAAGTTGTTCCAAAAATAACAGGAAAAGTTCGCTATTTGGACTTGGTCAGAATCAGTTCAAAGGAAAAGCCAGTGAAAGTAAGCACCGCGTTCATTGACTGGAACCGAGTTACGGGTCAATAACATGTCTACTATAACTGCATTCCTAGTACTATGTCTCTGAAATAGGATGAACTAAACTCTCCTGGACTGATATTAAATTTTGAGTCCTAATTATCCTACAGGATTCCAGACGAATTCGAATCAACGAGTATGTATTACTTTCTGTAAACGAATACATTACGAGGATGTACTTTTACTTAAGATGGGAACGCGAAACATTCAAGTCATTAGAGGCTAACAGCAGTTCTATTTTAAGTCGCTTGTTTCGAGATTCGGACCAACGTTTATACTTTTAGGCTGTATTAGAAAAGAATGAAGTGTTAAAACGTTCTTGAGCTTCGAGTATAACTATTTCTCGAATGAATAGCGAGAGATAGATATAACTATCTCTCGGATGCGTTTTAAAAAACTTTTTTAAAAAGGGAATAACCGATTGGGGGTTTAGTATAGTCATATTAGTTTATTTCTAAATTTTTAATTCAAATTCAAAGTTCCAATTTATATTAAGCAACTCATGATGCGAGCGAAGCTAGTGGAAAAATATTACTTTTTACACCGAAACTGTGTATTTAAAAGTATTTTTTTATAATGAATGATAAGAGGAGCCGATCGATATATCGTTTTGATCGATACAGCTAATTTACTTGTTTCACCACCGTACGAGAAATCAAAAATAAACTCAAGTGAGTAAATTTTAACAATTGATGTCCCATATCTCTCTTACTTGTACCACTAATTCCCCAAGTGAAATGATTTATCCCAAATCTAAAATCAAACTTAAAGTTTAAAATAAATAATATTTCGCTTTTCTACTAATTTTGCATAGTTAGAGCTTTCCTCTCAATGGGGCAAAATTCAAGAGTAATAGTTGGAATAAATCTTGCATCTGAACTAAAGTATACCTATATATACACTGCAATACACTGATTTATAATTGTATTTAAATTAAATAACATATTAACACTCACGATTTTAAAATTTTTCAATTTTGGTAGAATCCTGTTAAGAGCAGATGCTGCTTTTTGGAACGGGTCGTTGGCTTCATCCCCTCCCATATTCAACGGCTCTTCCTCCGCCATTATTTAAGAGAACTTATATGATTTTAAAAACAAAACTAACAAACTTAATTCACAAATTTAATAGTCAAAACTGACTCTGAGAAAGTGTTAAACCAATAGTTATTAAACAATTTAAAGTTATTACAAGGAAAAGAGTAAGATTGAAGGAATTTATAAAAATTATTCAGGAAATTTTAATGAAAACAATACTGATAAATTAATACTGATACATTTTAAAACTTAAATCACTCTTATTATAATAATATCACTTTTGAGATTCCTCTTAAAATTTAAATTCGCCGCTTTAACCTTTATCTGATGCAATTTGGTTTATTGAAGTTGTTTTAAAAGTATAGTTAGGGGTTCAAAATTGATCTAAGAGCATTCTTTAAAGCATAAGATTTATTGTTCTTGGCAATCAATGGTAATAAATAAATGACTAAATTTACACAATTGTCATTTGGTCTTTGTACATATCAAGTCGACTAAGAAGAGACGAAACTTGAGACACTTGAGGAAAAGAGATTTTTGGGTTATTCTATTGATTATTTGGTTATTATTCTCTTTAAGTTATTACTCGAAAACGCTTAGACATTTTGAGATACGCTCACTGAGATCTTCGAGTAGATGTTTTGATACTTCGGCACTTAGACTGATGGTTCAACTTTTCTTTTGGTGACGCGGTTACGGAGTTTCGGACTACAACGAAGCTATATGATACGACGCGAGCTGGGTACTGAGTAGTAATTTGCCACGATATACCCCTCTACAACGAGGAATCAGACGAGCCGTCCCACTCAGCTTCGGGCCATAGTTCTGACATCATCCTGATCCGTACTTTGCATGACGAGATAGCTATAGAAGTAACGTGCGCTTAAAATAAATTAAACTTAAATAATATAAGTTTATCAGGGGTTGAAAATAAAAATGTTGAAGTGGGTAAAGTCGACAGGTGTGGGTGTCCACAAATATGGAAGTTAAATTAACCAAACTGCTTTATTTAGAGTTAAGATGTTGTATTTTATAGTTTAAGAAAATAATCAGACTGATTGAATAGTTGAAGAAAATATATAGATTGGTTGTAACAGTTTTGGTTTCATTGAAGTTTGATGAATAGGGTTTCATGTATCATACTGAAGTATGTATCATACTGTATCATATGTATCATACTGAAGTATGTATCATATGTATCATACTGAAATATGTATCATCCGTATCATATGGATCATACTGAAGTATGTATCATACTGTATCATATGTATCATACTAAAGTATGTATCATACTGTATTATATGTATCATACTGTATCATATGTATCATACTGTGTCATATGTATCATACTGAAGTATGTATCATACTGTATCATATGTATCATACTGAATCTAGTCATAATAACGTTATTTTTTTAGATAATCCCAGGGCCTTAATCAAAATTATCCATCCTATTGAAATGTCTAGGAATAAAAATCTCGTACACACACATATATATAAAAAAAATAAAATGCCCGTTCGGCCAATCAGGGTATTCACCCTGCGGGAACCACCTCAGGTGGGTTGCATCTACTACACTCTAAGAATTAATTAAAGTTGGCGAAATCTTTTTTAATACAAATACTATTCATAAATCTTAGAGCATAGCCCGGGCTGCAAACCCCGGACCTCCGGTGCCGAAATCGAAAGACACACACACACACACACACACACACACAACACACACACACACACACAAACACACACACACACACACAACACACACACACACACACACATATATATATATATATATATATATATACATACATACATATTCTTGATCAGTGAGTCCCTTTTTTCCAAAAAATCTATTCCTACCCTTACTCTGCTCCATGACACCAACCTCATAAGCTTATTTTTTCTTCAAAAATTCGCTAAAACGACGACGAATCCCCGCAATCTATGCTTAGGTACATGCTGATAATCTTGAGTTAATATCTGTCTGGTTACGGAGTAACAGTATTCTTTATTAGTCACAGCCTGTAGTATCAAAAGTTCTGAGGAATCTCAATAGGAAAGTTTTTATTAGATCAAATTTCGTCATTGTCTTTCAGTTATATAGCGTAGGTGCGGGACTTTATTAATATTACTCAGACGCGACATTCTCGCTTCTAATGCGTAGGTTGCTGGTAATTCACATTACTGTATACCAAATTTTTATTTTCTTGTAAAAATTATAACAGTGAAATATTTAATCAAAGTTTTTTCCTTTAAGGAAAACTTTTCCTTCTAAACCTGTAGTTATCATTCAATTTGAGTTGAACTAAGTTAACTTTCAATTCATATGTTCTGATGTGACACCTTTATAAGACATTACTCCTCAGGCAGTGTACCTCGCTTTTCAGAAGGGACGTAAAGCCGGTGGTGTCGAGCCTGTGCGTTGTCAGGTACTCGTTAAAGATCCCTTACCCTAAATGATACTGGGTATAGGCAAAATTTAGGGCCTACATAATAGATTCATTATAATACTATAGTGTGTCTGCCTTGTAGTTTAAAGTGTATGGAGGTTTGGTTTAACAGCGAGGGCACGTGTTGTCCCTAGTTTTCACTAGACTATAAGAGTGAGTGAAACTATTTATGATTACTTGAAAAAAGCTTAAGAGGTACATCTTCTAAGCAGAAGATTAGATTTCATCTAATCTTCTGTCTAGATTAGATGAAATATACCTACATTTGAAATTAAAATGAGTAGAACACTATCTTAAGGATCTGTCAAAAAGGGTCCAACAACGTGGCCTACTTGCCTGGTAGTTACTACCACTCCCCCCCCCCTCCATATTACTACTAACATGACCAACTGATATGGGACAAAAAACGCATACGAGGCAAATGGGCCACAGTCGTTTATAACTCTTAACTAACAATGACCACTTATGTGGAAAATCGGAGGCAGCTAAAACTTCATCATAACAGGATCTTCTGTACCACTTAGTACAGAGGACACTTGGTTTATTAACTAGGCGTGGTTAATAAACCATCTATTATGTACTCAATAATTCACGTTTGTAATGGTAACAGTTTCAAAGATAGGCTAATTAGTCCAGGCTGTAATATCAATATTAGTTACTTTAAATATAAAGCTTCGTCAACTTTATTAATTACTTAAAAGCACAGCATGTGATGTGTTTCCTTCAGGAGTATCCCAGAAGAGCCGTAAACTAACCACTAAGTAAACTAAGCTAATCTTTCTGAGAGGTCTACTTTTAACTTAACGAAACTTCTAAGCATTCTTCCTTTTAACTTGATTGTTTCCTGGTTGACTACAAAATAAAAATAATGCATACACCTCAATTTTTGTATCGGGCTTTCATTTTTCTGCTTCAAAAACCAAGTCTCCGCGTCTAAATATAGTTCCAGCAGCTACTAATAACCGGAAAAATGAAAACAAACATATCAAGTATGATGTAGGGGCAGCTGAGAATTTAGAGTGCTCCGTAAATATCTCTGACATCACGGCTTTGTCCTAGATAGCGAGTCCAAACATTAATTTGGAGGGGCGTATGCTCACTGCTCACGCGTCTTTATTTACTATTTTAAATACATTATACTCCACAAATTATTTCTTTACGACCAAACTATAACACCAATATAATTATAATAAAAAAATCGGATACGGGGTACCTCGGAACTTTTCCTCATTACATCGGAATTCTCATCCTCCCTGCTTCGGACTCGCTTCGCTCGTCGTCAGATAGTAAATGCAGCCGTATCATTTTCAGCGGTCACCAATACAGCACTGACCACGCTCAATGTTCCTTAATTTTTATGATCAAACAACAATTATGGATATGCTTGTCGTATTAAAACGAAACTTAGTGTACTTATTTATTATGTAATGGTATACACTTGTACCAAATTTCAACTCAATTGGGGCATTTTTCATTTTTTACGATTTTTAAACAACGTACACAAATCATTCAATAAAAAATTAAACTGATGCTGATAATGAGGTTAAATTTGGCACATATGTTTGCCTTATACATAGTTACATAATTTTTCTGCGTTTTTTAATTTTTCGAAATTTCAGCCGTCATTATTGCGGGTTAATGACTTCATAAAAAATATTTTCCTAATAGCAAAACTACAGCGAAAGACTGTAGTGCTATAACTTTATAGCATAAATACACTAGGTGCTGCGATGATAACAGACACACACACACACACACACACACATACAGACTGAAAACATTAAGAAAACCACTCATTATGTCTTAAAAACATCTGAAACGGATAATTTCGGTTTCATCCCGATTTCGGATTATTTTGCAAACACAATACTTTTCCTATATACCTACGGTATAAATTAAGAAAATTAAAAAAATTAATACTCTAAAGTATTGAATACAATTATTGGTCTATTTAACAATTTTCAAGGAAAACCAAAATATTGCTGTTGTATTATTATTGTTATCATTACTATTTTAATTCTGCTCCATTCCTTTAATTCTTTATTTATTATATTTCATATTTCCTTATATAAGAGGTGAATAAAACATTAGTTAAACTTTTTTTTAAGTTCTCTCTACAATATTATTATATTAATTTGAAGGCATTTTATTAAAAGTAAGATGATGTCAAGGGTAGAGGTTCAAGGAGGTTAAGTAATGTTTACAACTTTATTAATTATTTTTCGTGCGCTCAGAGGGAATATACTTTAAAATATCACGAAATAATTAATTATAAAATAAAATTCACAACGTAATCTATAGATATAATAATAATTATTTATGCCATAAGGCTGAGAAGTGTGTCTATGTCACGGCAATTAGATTAACCGACGAGCGAAGCGAAGTCGGGGAAAATTGCCAAGACATAAAGACATTCTCAGCCGGATGGCATTACACTATTTTTTTTTGAGGTAGCACTCATTAAATAAACTGCGTTATATACTTAATTGAAAAAAAATTAGTCTACGAACAAAATGAACGTTTTTAAAGGAACCTCATGAAGGTTTTACACAGATTTTTTTTGAACACACGCTACATTACAGTAATGGCGGCAATATATGAATTACTTTTACGTCCTAGAGTTTTTAAACATTCATTATTGTCCTCGGAGTGAAAAAGTAACTAAATAACCTCCTATAACAATTAATGATTGGCTTCTCATCCTAAAACGGTTCAATAAAGTGCTCATTTACGTACTACCTCAAAAAAAAAATATCTATACAATATTTTATAAATATATTGAATTCTTCTGAACTCTAGAGCGAGCCAATTATATGATTAGTCTTGTTGTAACTCTACTAACTAGCTTTAGAGATTCTAGTAAGCTACTTCTTTAGCGAATTCTCGAAGAAGAAATGAGCTTATGAGGTTTGGGTCATGGGAATGTGGAATGGGGGGGCATATTGTTCATATATAATTATATATATATATATATATATATAATATATATATAATATATATATATATATATATATATATTATATATATATATATAATATATATATATATTTATTATATATATATATATGTGTGTGTGTGTGTGTCTGTGTGTGTCTGTGTGTATGTAAGTATATTTGTATGTACTTACGAGATAAATGTACAAAAGATTTCAAGTCGCTGTGCATAGAAGGATTACTTAAAAGTAATCCTTACTTAAAAGTAAGGATTAATTAAAAGTACTGTGGAGGGCAGCGCACTAATAGTAATAATGTACGAGATAGATTTATATCCTAGACGTTTCTATGGGACACGATAACTTTCGAACGCTTTCTCGGATCAAAATGAAACTATATATAAAAACAACCTTGTTAATGTCCCGAACTCTATTGTTTATGAAGTATGTGTCATGTCATTAACTCACAAAAATGACCCCACAAATATTTCAATAAAATACAAATTTTAAAAAAATGTTAAAATCGGGCTGACATTTTTTTACCCATGTACTACCATGAATGGTTCAGAAAAATACGAAGTTTAATTTTATCAGTTGGTCCGGTTTTATTGATTGACATATATATGTCAAACAAAACATTATGTCATTGATTGGCATAATGTAAACAAATAACATTTTTTGACTAATACATTTGAAAATTCGCTAATACATATAGTGGGAGTAAATAAAAATAAAATGCCCGTTTTAGGGCCTTACGGGCCATCAGGGTATTCACCCTGCGGGAACCACCTCAGGTGGGTTGCATCTACTACACTCTAAGAATTAATTAAAGTTGGCGAAATCATTTTAATACAAATACTATTCATAAAATCTGAGAGCATAGCCCGGGCTGCGAACCCCGGACCTCCGGTGCCGAAATCGAACGCCTTTACGATCACGATAAATTTGTATTGGATAAGCCGTTTTTAAAGCATCATGTATACACATCCATAGAGATAATATTACTAGAAGGGCCTATTGGTTGAATTTTGAAACATCGAAAAAGTAACCTGACTACCTTCGACTTTCAATATAATCAAATAAACAGATCAAAATTACAGTAACATATATTAACGAACATTTTATTACATATTAAAACACAGATATTGTTTGGGCAGCCAAAAACAATTGATTTATTTTAACCTTAACTTACTATTGAAGGAGATTTCAATGAGGTTACACAGAGCTCCTGAGAGCCCCAAAAAGATGTTTCAAGCCTCTTATCGTATCAAGATATGCTATGCCCCCTCTAGTATATATCTTTATGTACACATCCATGTACATATTGAAAACAAAAATGTATCCCATACGAATCGAATCACTTCTCTATTTCCTAAAAAAAGGGGAAGGCGTTGTAACCGCAATAAATCGGTGACACCACCAGATATTTTTATATTCCAAAAATCAAAAAGTTGATGTTCATACATGTTTGTTGACATAGCTTTACTTTATATTTATTACTATTCTTATATAAAGATAATAATGAAAAAATAGCCATAAAAACAAACTAATAGGTCTTAATCTGTTTTGTGTTATAAAGTTCACATGTTCCGAAATTATTTGGAATGAAATAATCTAGTTGAATGGGAGGTGTGTCATCTGTTACTTATGAAGGATCTTGGATTCAAGATTTTATTTATAAATACAAGGAGTGGCTGTACTGTGTTAACGATCGCAATTTCGTCTTAGAAAGATGAATGCCACGACTGTGTCAAAGCTTCAATCATGACATGACGATTTGTCATAACTTAACCTATTTTGCCCATGAATTCCCTCAACGTTTTCTCCTGTTTGCGAATTTTCATAATGAAAATGATTCTTATGTTGTTGTTTGGGGAAATCGATCCCGAAATAGAAAGATAAATAATAATGGTAAAAAGTTATAACAAAAAGTAAATTAGATGATATGCTATTCGAAAATACAGTTTTATACACCCAAATATATACTCATACGTTAGAGTCACCCGTGGTGTAGTAAAGGTACGCGGCCAAAACATAGAATGAATGGACTTTTAGTCATGGGTTTCCATCCAGCACGGCCTCTAGGATTTTTATGAGAGGGATACAAATTCTGCGTACCCTAATTCTGCGTAATTCTAAAGGACGGTTTTACGTAAAACCGGTGGTCGAGCCTGTGCGTTGCAGGTACTCGTTATCGTCCCCCCCTAAATGAAACTGGGTATATGCAAAATTAGGACCCTCATTGTAGATTCATTATAATACTATACGGTTTCTGCCTTGTAGTTTAAGTGTGTGGAGGTTTGGTTTAACAAGAGAGGGCGTACGAGTATGTTGTTCTTAGATTTCACTAGACTATAAGAGTCAGTGAAAAGATGTATGAATTGCTTGAAAAAGCATGAGAGGACCATAGAAATTCACGTTCTTTTGTCTAGATTAGATGAAATATACCTACACTTGAAATTAAAAGGATTAGAACACTATCTTAGGGAGCTGGGAAAAAGGGCCCAACAACGTGGCCTACTTGCCTGGTAGTTACTACCACCACTCCTCCCATATTAATCACTATCACTACTATATACTCATACTTATAGTTATATATATATATATATATATATATATATATATATTATATATAATATATATATATATATATATATAATTATATCTGTTTCTTTATTAGATAATCTATTATGGATTAGAATGTTGCTAAAAATATCCCATGACATCTTGATGGGAAGAGTACGGGAGGGTCACGGTGTCAAGGTTGGAACACTAGCCCCCTGGCATGCCCTTGGGGCACACCCAAAACTCCATTTCAACTCTTACGATACGATTGATGTACACTGTTTGATGTCAATAAGAAATGTTTATCTCGGGTATCTAGTGTTGACAAGACAAATGACTGACTTTCAAAAACAACTTGTTGATCAGGAATTTTTCTTTACTTGCCGTTTATTGAACTTGTCATTTAGAGTAGAGAGAATGAATATTATGATGTATGAAAAGACAGGTGTTTTTTTTCAGGTTCTTTCTTTAGAAGTTTAGGGTAACATTTACATGTGTCTCCCTCTCATTATTTAATAATGAGGGGGGGGGGGTAACTGATTTTGTAAAAAAGCAATCTTACATTAGACATCCTTATCTCATTTCTATTATCTCATTTCAAAATATATTTTACCTGCAAAGCTTATATTTTTATTCTTCATACATACCTGCAAAAAAAGAAAGAAAAACATATTATTTAATTAACAGGGTATATATTTTAGGATATTTTGGTGTATGCTGAACATTTAAGTGAATAGTCAATAAATGGACTATTTATTGACGCAGGGGCCACAATGGACCCTAGGATACTCGATCAGGGCCCTAAAAAGCATAGATATTTGTTTTTTAATAATTAAAAATATAATTTAAATGTTAGATCTTTATGGCCTCTATATATTATACATGCACGTTTACGGGCCCCATACAAAGATGAGAGCCAATGACAGCAACTTAACATAATTTATTAGGGCCCTAAAGCTGTACAAAAGGGCCTTAGATATAAAACATAAAATACTTTAATTAAATATTAAATTTAAATAATTAAACTTAAGTTTTATTTTAGTTTACTTATTTTTTAAGTTTAAGTTTATTTTTATTTATTTATTTATATAACTTAAGTTAATTTTAATTTATTTTATTAATATAATATAATAATTAAAGTATATAATAATGTAATTATTAAATACTAAATTAAAATTAAATTATGCTTACTAATACTACTAAAAGATAAAAGTAGACCCTTCTACTTGGGAAGCAATATAGGACCCCCCCCCCATTTTGTCCTTTAGGTATAGGTTTAGGCCCTTTTTGCCTCAGTCCGCCACTGCTCATAAGCGTAATTTTTGAATAAAAAAAATAAAAAATCACTAAAAAGTTCAAACATTTAGTTTTAAATAATTATAAACTCTATTTTGGGATTAATAACACTTAAATTGATGATGACTTCAGTTCTTTTTTAAAAATTTATTTAAAATAAATTGATGAAAAGTTTTCGCCCAAATTCATTATAATTTGGGATTAGCACCGGACTTTTAAAACTTTAAGTTAAGAATTTTTATTTTCTTTTTTAATAACATGGAAATGTAAGAATGTTTGTAAGACAGTCCTTAAAAAATCTGTAGTCGTGTTTTAAAATGCCTTAAAATGTTTTGATCCGGGAATTTATTGAATCAAGAATTTTTTACTTTAGTTAAATGAGTATAATAGTTATTTATGCAACAAGGGATGAAAGTAAGTTTTACAGCTCAAGTTAAAGTTTCGTCCTAAGGCAGCGCCGAAGGAGGAAACTTTATTAGCTCACGAGGCCGGTAGGCCGAGGGAGATAAACTAGTTAGCTCCCGAGGCTTGCCGAGGGAGTTAACTAACTTTTTGGCTCCCGAGGCTTGACGAGGGAGATTATACGAGAGCTGAAAACTTTCATCCCTTGTTGCATATTAAATTTTATCTACGACTAGAGAACTAATACTAACAACTATTAATATATTATTCAGCTTCTTAATTGTTATTGTGTTAGTTTAGTTTATTCTTACCATGTCAATTACTCTGATGAAGAGAGAATAAAGCCACTATCTTCACATTATTTTATTGTAAGCTGTCAATAGAATAATGTGTAATACTATATTTGTAATTTAAACATTAGCGTGTGTATATTGTATGTTCTACCCGTAGTACTAACATAACATCGAAAAAAATCCTAAAAATTTTACTAAAAAATTCTGTCAAGTTGGCAACACTTTCACTTTTCCTCCCTAGGGAG
>JACMZG010001863.1:62515104-62525104 GCA_018340805.1 Microvelia longipes | reverse complement strand
TAACCTCGCATTTCCTTGCTTTATGTTGATATTAAACATAAATTAATATGACATGATCTCATTTATAGGTATTAAAACTTAATCAATCCTATTTGAAACTGTAGTTATTCATGTAATTGTTGTACTTGCATTAGAAGCATAGGATTTCATTACGTAAGCAGATCTATTAAGAGTTATTTACCTTCTTAAATAATTGTAATTTAAATGCCAAGTCGCAGAATAGAACCTGCTCAGGTATAGTTAAATAGTTAAGTATTCATAACAAATATGAAGCCCAGTATGTCAAGGCCTGGTAGAAGAATATTTTCCCATTGTTCCTCTATAAAAGAACACTGCTTGTCTTTTATAACCGAAAAGTTTGGTCAAGGATGACTTTCAACTTTAAAATCCAACGATTCCATAATTCGGACGAACCCTGCGACTCGAAAATAAAGATGAAAACACCATGCATAATAAAACCAACACATTGGTCGGGCGCGGTTATTTATCGTGAGATGTGTTACATGCTTTGTACATCATATTTAGGAGCATGTTACTCAGCAGTTAAAATTCAGACCTTACAGCTCTGCATTTACGTTAAAATCATGAATGTTTACAAGTAAAACCGCTGATGAAAAATAGAGGTATTTGACGAATTTTCATAAGAAAATAAACCTTATAAGGCCGCGTATAGTGGAATGTCCCTATATTTAAAGCAAAAGCAGTAGTGTTTTAATCTTTGATTGCGTTTCCAACAAGGATCTTGAATAAAGGGGATGACGCACTAAGTCGATTTGCCATACAAACAAGTGACTCCATCGAAAACCAGAAAATAGAGATAATTCAACACGAAACATACGTCAAAAACCAACGCTTGTACCAAGCGTTGCACATGCTTGGTACAAACTGCGCATGCTTACAATTCTTAAAACAGAGCAGGTCTTAAAATTTAGAGGCAAACTTACGTCACAATGGTTTCCATTGTTTATTGCTTGAGAAGGTTATAACAAAACACGCTTAAATATCACTCACTGAAGAGGCAAAGTATATTCCAAAATTTAAAATTATATAAGCACAAATGACTTAACAAGCACCACAAATGTAACAATCACGAGAAGCACAGAAGAAAGTTGAGAAGCAAACTCGACAACCTTGCTACATAACCTGCGTTTGGCGCTTTTTTCATTATAATCAAGGGGTAGGGGTAAGTTTGCTTCTAATTCTCTATCTCATACAACTTCCATGGGGTCAGAAAAGTTCCTTAATGCGTCATCCCCTTTATTCAAGATCCTTGGTTTCCAAGCTCTGCTCGTCAATCAAAAAGTAATTTTCCTTCCATAATACACCCGTTATATCTATAATTTCAGGAGTCAGCATTTTAATAGCAAATTATTTGATGAATACATTTTTTATCACATATCTGCGTTTCAGCACCTTCATCGTATAAATAAAAGTTATATGCTATCTATAATTCGCTAAATGTAGATGATATGTTTAGATGAACGTGTGGATTTTCCTTATTGGAAAGCGAGGGGGCGTAACCAACCTTATCATAATTCAGGGTTACACTAACTTCAAGAATTAAGTACACCTATATAATTAGTGCAGCTGGTATAATATTCATGTATATTAAGAAGTACCTATAAATGCTATGGTATGTATAGGTCTTGTCTTGTACACAAATACTACGTCTATTGCGTTAAAAATGTTAATTAAGCCCGCATTTGCTTAATAGAATACCAATAAGAAATAAATGCAATAAGTTTGACGTGATGACAATGCTAAAAGATCTCGTACTTCTACTGCTTACTTTTTACTTATCTTCTTATGTACTTAAAGTATTTAGAAAAGAAATGTGTTAGTTAAAACAATACAAAACTGATTACAACTAAACTATCAGTTTCAGGTGTTTTAAGACCTCTAGAGTGGTTTTTACCAGGTTTGCTGGGTGTGTGAGTATCACAGTGTTTATGATAGTACATGAGTGGTACTTGGTATTATTATGAACCCTTACGTCTTGTTGCGCTTTCAAGAAAATAATTTATTTAACGTAAAATATTTCAGCTTTTAGTTGGGTTATGAGACCTTAGTATTTCATTTTTTAATTTTAGCGAGATTTCAAAGAAAAATTTAGCTTATGAGATTGGGGACATGGAGTGGGGGTAAAAAAGATTTGTGGGAAGGGGTGGGCTCCCTGGATCAAGAATACATATATATATATATATATATATAATATATATATATATATATATATATTATATATATATATATATATAATATATATGTGTGTTTGTGTGTGTGTGTGTGTGTATGCATGTACTATACTAGATTTTTGTTCCTACACGTTTCTATAGGACTCGATAACTTTCGAACGCTTTCTCAGATCGAAATTAAACTTTATAAAAAAATCAACCTTCCTATGAGGTGAGGAAAAGTTGTGAGGTACCCCGTACCCGATTTTTTAATGTTACTATAATAAAATAACTAAACAAATTAAGAATGACGCAGTGGTGATCTAATGATCTAAATTAGATTTCCAATAGCCGGAACATCTGGTTCTAATTATCTCTGTGTAAGAAAATATATAAGAAAATACAATAATGAGTCACTTGGTTTCCTCGTATTCAAGGCTAGGGAATACACTCGTAAATTGTATACTTGTTTATTCTGAGCTTTTGTATTTATTTGCTGTTAAGAGTTTTATATCTGGGTCTGGGTTAGCTCAGTCCATGTGTTGTATTTTTAGATATGAGATGCGGATTAATGATATTAGTTTGATCGTATAATATAGATAATAGTTTGGCGGCTAAACCATATCTGACTTATATTTGCAAATAGACAGCTGGACTTGCAAATCTCACTCTAATAATCCACCCTAGAGTTTGTATTCATCCAATCATCTAGAAAGCACACCCTCTGTACACGATGGCGAATATGGCTGGTCTACAGTATGCTTAGTTCATCTAGACCAGCTAGACTCTGGCTAGGCTCACCGCTCTGGCTAGCGCCGACTGCTAGTTCACTGTGTGCTTAGTTCATCTAGTCTTACTAGCTCCTCTGATCACATTAGTCACACTTGACCCGCCCTCGTTTCACCAGTCTCACCAATCTCATCAGCAGCTCTAGTATCAAGTCCAAATAGCCATGTTTTCCTGTTATTTTTGGAACAACTTCTAACTACGATTGTTGTTGGTGGCATTAAATATGTTTTCACGTTCAGCTATGTATCCATAGATATTTCCTTATATTTACTGACGACATGATAAACGTATATTGGCCGTATTTGTCATACTTAAGCCCGTAGGGTCATATTAGCGTTTTCCTTGATTCAGATCTCTCTCAACTAATCCACCCTACAATTTATTCACACTAAACCATCTAGGGAGCACACATTCCGTACACGGCGGTACATATGACTAGTTAACAGTGTACCTAGGTCATCTAGACCAGCTAGACTCTGGCTAAGCTCACCGCTCTGGCTAGCGCTGACTATTAACCAACCCTCGTTTAACCAGTCTCACCAATCTCATCAGTTCCTCTAGCATCTCCAGACTAGCTAGGCTCACCGCTCTAGCTATTCCAGCGCCACCCGACACAGAACTTTGGCAACCCCAACGCCAGTGCGTGCAGAAACTCATTCTTTAGCACTGACCTGAAATTCGAAGTTCAGCAGTGCTACTTGGAGAAGTCTGTCTTCAAGAACCGAGTACTTCGTGCCTTGCCACTTACGTTATTCATGTCCTGGTTTCACTTTCACTATGTTTTTCCGACTCATCTCCATCAGCCCGCAGAACCTTGACATTTCGTGAGCCGAAGACAACGAAAACATGGAACCAGAATTGTCTCAGACGAAACAAGAACCAACCCCGCATTTGCGTATTAGCAGCCAAGGAAACCACATAAAACCTTGAATTCAAGACCTCCCGATTGTACGGTATAAGAGATAACCTCATATTAACCTTCTCCCCCGACTGGATTTGAACCCTCGACCTCAAGGTTGAAAGGCGAGTGCTTTACCACTGACCTACCGGACTCGGTTAAAAAGTTGTTAATAATAAAAAAGTTGAAATTTGTCGAGATTATATTCCTTTATGTAATGAATAAGTGTATATTTCGTTAGATTACGTCATGTATATACACGGCTTTTGTCGAATCACTAGTATTCGCAGTATCGAGCGAAGATATACATCGGCAACAACAGACATCAACAATATAAATCGGCCGCTGGGAATAAAACTGGGTGTTTTTACTGTCTGAGAACGAGCAAAGCGAAACAATTATGTACTGTAATATAAATTAGGTTACTTTCATTATTTATGAAAGAGCGAAGCGAGTACTAAAGAGCGTAGAGCAGAGAACAGACTTAATGGGTTTTATTTTAAACCTCATAACTACACCTTTAACAATCTTTGCATACAATGTTTTCTTATATCTGTCATTTCATAATTTTTTAAAAAATAGGCTTACTTGTATTTTATCTTTTGTTTTATTATAATGAAACGACAATGAATGAGTAAATGACAATGATCTTAACAATAAATGCTCAAAATATACAACATACATATACATTGTAATTATTGTCTATGTGTATCTAAACTTCTATACTCTCACTCTTTTTTATTTCAAAACCATATTTTGTCAATTTTATTTTTATTAAATTTCTGTTTTTCTTTCTCCCATATTTAAGGATGGACGGGAGAACTAAGATTACCTTAGAGTCCATCCTATTTTTTACACTTTTTTTTGTAATTATGTCTGCAATCAAAAAATGTTTAATGTAATTAGTATAACTAATTAACCCATTTATTATTAAAGAGTTGAGAGTGTGAGCGTAGTAAACTACTGTTAGAATTATGATAAGGAAAAGTCTCACTGAAACTCAATTTTGTGGGATAGCATTAGAAAGGTAAGTGCCCAAACATATGCTGTACAGTACTGTAAGCATGTGCTTAAATTTTGCTAGATATGACAATACTTAAAGTCAGTATAAGTATGCTATAAACCTTGTTAGTTTATCCTAAGAGTCATCACTTAATTGATTAAGCAGCTCTACTCTATGTTTATCTTATCATAATCATTGATCATCTGCTATAGGTATATGTAGTACCTAGTAAGCCTGATAAATAGGGAAAACCCATATCAGTAATGCTAAGCACCCTGTTTATTACTAATTAACAAATTTCCTTTATGACTAGATATATGTCGTGTCATCTATTATATGTTATTAATTAATTTTCCTATCACTTTCGTGACAAAACTGACGCAAATTACTTTATTTCGTCTTTTTTAATATTTATTTAATTAAATTTAACACCAACAAAATGTAAGTTTAATTAATAACTTGACTAAGCTTCCTACCAATGGCCTTTATTACCGATGGACTTAAAAATTATTAAAGTATGATCTATTACCGTTTAAGCTAGAGTGTTTACTAGTAAAATCCGCATCTATTTATATAACAGGTCAGTTTAACAATACTTACACTTTAGCGCCCTCGACAACGAAGATGGCTTAAATAAATTTATACTATATGTTACATACTGGCGGCTAGTACTACTATGAATTTAATTTTTATATAACCCAATACTCATACTAATTAGCATGATTAGGCTCCTAATTAGAACCTAATAACAAGGCCCTAGTACAGTGTACAGTTCCTAACAAAATAAGAAATAATGGATATCTTATGATAAGTTTGTACATTTACAACATCCTTTTCCAAGTTTTGACAAAAAGGCTAAATGAGTTGGGATTAAGTTTGAATTGGAATCCACTTGTAAACGTAACTATAATCCGGTTTTAAAAACAATCTGTCAAATATGAAACTAGCTATCTAACTTCTATATATCATTTTTTCAACTGAAAAAAACACGTCGACATACGATGAAAGTGTTAAAATTTTTCAACCTCTTTGGTTCATGCGATCTATTATTGCTACTTTAATAGTTTTAAACGAAGTGTTTAAGCTATTAGTTAAGTTATTAAGCTATAAGTTAAGTTAATTTATTAAGCTTATTAGTTATTATAGCACAGTAGTACCTTTGTTTGTTTGCTTGTTTTATACGAAAGACACAGTTTACCGTAACGCGAATAATTGACGAATGACACTTTGTTAGCTATCACTCTGTTCTCTTCTTATAACAAGAGAAAAAAATGTTATTTTACTCACCGCGTGACTTATTTCAGAAGAGATTGATTCTCGGTCCATTTTTACGCCATCAATGGTCACTAAGTCCAACTTTTCACAAGGGCAAAACTATCTGACCATTTTTAACGGACATTTATAAGTGTATTGATCAGAAATATCATTGTAACTGATTCCATTCCACTAAAAATTTAAGTAATTTGTGAAATAATTGCCATGTAAATGTAACGTCAAGTTCGGGTAAAACACCTGCGCTCTATAAATCTTAATTACTTAGTTTAGTATCGTAATTGATCTCATGATAATAACGTTGAATATAGACACAGTATAAATTTCAATTTCAGGTCTAACCCTTCCCCTGCCATTTATGAATTGCTTGTCTGTCTCTTAAACTGGGGAACAGTGTAATGTCAACCACCTTTTGTGATAGACTTTTTAGTTAGATCCATTGACTCCAGTAAAACATATATCGCGGATCAATTTGTGATTTGGCACGCATATAGCTATGTAAAAGACTAACCTATGCGCCAAGTTTCATCTCATTATCAGCATTAGTTCAATTTTTATAGTGTGACTTGTGTACGGTTTTTAAAAAATTGTTTGAAATCGCTGAAAATAATACAATTAAATGAAAATTTAGTAGAAGTGTAAACCTTTTCTTAATAAATAAGTATACACTAAATTTCGTTTCAATACAAGTATATCCATGATTTCTGTTGTATCATAAATATTAAGCAGCATCGAACGTGGTCAGGGCTTGGATGGGTGACCCCTGGGAATAAAACGGATGTATTCCTATCCTTATCTACATATATATTCCTGAAGACGAGCGAAGCGAGTCCAAAGGCAAATTGCGGTATATATCTAACGACTTTCATATTCTGAGAACGAGCGAAACGAGTCCGAAGTAGGGAGAAAAAGCGTAGCGAACACGATGTAATGAGGAAATAAATAATAATAATAATAAATAAAATGTTTATTTATTATAAATACAAAATTAGATTCAAGATACATATGTTACAAAAATAATTTTATAATAGAGCAACTATCAAACTCTTTAAGAGAAAAAAATAAACTTTAAGCCGCAAAAGCATGAGCTTGTGCGCGGCTTTAGTCTTCTTATTAAAAGTTTCTTTTTCCTTATTAATAGTTTCTTATAAATAGTTTAGTTTCTGTTAGTAGTTTTCTTAAATTATGTTTACTTAATTAGTATTTTTATACGACTTGGTTAGTTTTTGATAAAAAATTTAAAATAAGATTTCTTAAATTTAAGGAAGAGAATTTATTAATTAAGAAGTTAGTACAAAATAATAAATAAAATATAATAAAAAGAAAAATATTATTTAATCTAGGGTTAGAAAAAAAGAAAAAAGAAGAAATAGGTTAATTTGGAGTGGGTTTAACCACAGGATTATTTCTTTTTTAAAATCTTTAAAATACAGGTTAGTTTTTATCTCATCTGGTAGCATATTATTAAATAAATTGGACCTCTAGTAGCAGCATGTCGTTGCATCATTGATGTTCTACATTTTAAACTTTTTACAAAAGTTTTTAGAAAAGTTCCGAAGTACCCCTTACCCAACTTTTTAAGCTGGGAAAGTAGGGTACTTTCCTTCCTTTTAAGTAAGTTTCTTAAATCTGGCAGACCTTATCTTTAAACTAAGTACGTTAGTTAAGCTATGATAGCCTGTCTTTGTACTCTTTTGGTCCCTTGAATCTTGAATACGTGTCGTTGTTTCATAGTTATTTTCATTTAAAAAGTAAGCAAACTCGGCCCCCCCTTCTCTTCGCCATTTTCATGCCGACAACCTAATTAGCGTATTATTTTAAGATTCGCTAAAAAAGAATTCGTTAAAAATGACCCAAAACACATTGTATTCTCAATAAAAGTTATTATTGCAACAACAATATATTTGACACAATATAATTGTGCGAGAGACACCAAGGAAATGTAACAAGCAAAATGCAATGCTACATCTGGGAATGTTCCATCATTCGACATTCGTCATACTTTGAATGGCTCGACATAATGCATGTCCCACTCTGTTTCGTTACGTCTAACCTCATCATGGGCGCCGACAGAGCCTGAACTCACTCTGACCTTCAATTAATTCCGAAGAATATAATGTGAAGTACTTACCAGAGACGAGCGGTGCTCTCTTACCGCCATCATGCATGGCAACAGCAAACATATATTTTTGATACTAACCGAGTTTTGCAAAACATGAATAGTTGACACAATATAATTGTGCGAGAGACACCAAGGAAATGTAACAAGCAAAATGCAATGCTACATCTGGGAACTGTTGTCCATCATTCGACATTCGTCATACTTGATGGCTCGAATATAATGCCATGTCCCCACTCTGTTTCGTTACGTCTAACTTCATCAGGGCGCCGACAGAGCCTGAACTCACTCTGACCTTCAATTAATTCCGAAAGAATATAATGTGAAGTACTTACCAGAGACCACGGTGCGGTGCTCTCTTCCCGCCATCATGCATGGCAAGCAAACACTATATCATTTTGAATACTACCGAGTTTTGCAAACATGAATAGTTGACACAATATAATTTGTGCGAGAGACACCAAGGAAATGTAACAAGCAAAATGCAATGCTACATCTGGGAACTGTTCCATCATTCGACATTCGTCATACTTGATGGCTCGACATATGCCATGTCCCACTCTGTTTCGTTACGTCTAACTCATCAGGGCGCCACAGAGCCTGGAACTCACTCTGACCTTCAATTAATTCCGAAGAATATAATGTGAAGTATTACCAGAGACGAGCGGTGCTCTCTTACCGCCATCATTGCATGGCAAGCAAAACATATATCGTTTGATACTACCGAGTTTTGCAAAACATGAATAGTTGACACAATATAATTTGTGCGCAGAGACTACCAAGGGAAGAGTGTAAACAAGCAAAATGCACATGCTACATCTGAGGAATCATAGTCTATCCATAATTGCGACATTTACGCACTTAGCTTTGGATTAGCCTCGACAGTTAAATGCCTATGGTCTTCCACTCTGTTTTACGTTGACGTCTAAGCTCATCGAGGCGCCGACTCAGAGCTCTCCGCGATACTACTACACGTCTGACCCTTCAATTACATTTCCGTAGGAAGAATATAAGATGTCTGAAGTACTTTACCAGAGACTGAGCGGTGCTCTCTTCGGCCATCAATGCATGGACTCAATAAAGCAACAACTTTATTATAATCACTGTTGATCATACTATACCGGCAAGTGCTTTGCCAACAAAACGGATGAATAGTTGACATACATATAATCCACTAATCTTTGCTCGAAGAGAACCTAACAAGGAGAACTGTAACAAGCACGAAAATGCATGTTACATCTTCGGGAACATTGTTTCCAGGTATCATTCCGACATTGTCCAGACGTACTTGATGGACTCGGACATAATGCCAGTTGTGCCCGACTCTGTTTCGTTACGTCTAACTCATCAGGGGGTCGTGCCAGGACAGAGCCTTAACCTCCGCTCGTGACCTTCATTAGATTCCGAAGAAGTATAATGTGACATACTTACCAAGAGAACCGAAAAAAAGGGGGGCCCAGGAAGGGGGGGGCCGGGCGGGGGGGGGGGGCGTGGGGGCCTTTTTTTTTTCCCTTATATTTACTGGCCTTTTTTTACTTACAGCTCAATCGACTGGCCTATCGGTCCTAAGCAAACGCAGGCATTTATCCACTTTCTTGCATACTACTCTCTACCCCAGTTGCACAACTATGAATTAGTTGGACACACCTTAGTCAACTTGTGGCGATGAGACAGCCAAGGGACAGAGATGTATATATCTATGAGCAAATGCAATGTGCTACAATACTTGTGAAGTGTTTCATCAATTT
>JACMZG010001863.1:62429230-62509586 GCA_018340805.1 Microvelia longipes | reverse complement strand
CCTTATGTAAAAAATGTTTGTTCGTTAAACTTTGCGTAGAAATAGTTTTAAAAAACGCAAGACGAATGTGTTAGGTTGTTTACGAATTGAATACGGTATAAGGTTAACGTTTTATTCACCTAACTGGTGTAACAGAACATTTAGGTTCCAGAAACCCACTTAAAACATTTTTTGACGGCTCATAATTTCGTGTGTTTTAACCAAGGATCTTGAATAAAGGGGATGACGCATTAAGGAACTTTTCTGACCCCATGGAAGTTGTATAAGATAGAGAGTTAGAAGCAAACTTACTCCTTCCCCTTGATTATAATGAAAAGCGCCAAACGCAGGTTATGTAGCAAGGTTGTCGAGTTTGCTTCTCAACTTTCTTCTGCTTCTCGTGATTGTTACATTTGTGGTGCTTGTTAATTCATTTGTGCTTATTTAATTTTAAATTTTGGAATATACTTTGCCTCTTCAGTGAGTGATAATTTAAGCGTGTTTTGTTATAACCTTCTCAAGCAATAAACAATGGAAACTATTGTGACGTAAGTTGGCCTCTAAATTTTAAGACCTGCTCTGTTTTAAGAATTGTAAGCATGCGCAGTTTGTACCAAGCATGTGCAGTTGGTTTTTGGTATTGAATTCTCTCTATTTTCTGGTTTTCGATGGGGTCGCTTGTTTGTATGGCAAATCGACTTAGTGCGTCATCCCCTTTATTCAAGATCCTTGGTTTTAACTTAATCCGATCATTTTTTTTTACATTTTTGTCTAACTTGATTAAATAGGATAACGCGTTAAGGACATATGCTGCATATAAGCATTTTAGAAGATTTAGAAACAAACTAATTTGCTAGCCGCTTAAACCTGATAAGATACTTCTGAATAAATAATATTTCTAAAACCTAGGTCGCAATATCGTTTAATCATTTTAACGAAACTTATCAACATTGAATATGAATATTCCCAACATTCTTAAATGCAGGGAATATAATAGCAAAAAAACATTTGTTTATAACCTAATAAGGAAACCAGTAGGGAGGGATGTGTGCCTATGAATTCAAGACATGCGTAATTGATCTACTTGGTTGTAAGACATTGCATTGTAAGTACTAAGCATGCGCAGTCCATTATCGCACATCTTTTTAATAGATTCTTCTCTATTTACGTTATAATAAAAAACTTAGTTCAGGTGTTGTATTTATAACTCAATGCCATTTTCACCAAACTAATTTGATGTATAAAACCATAAGTGATCCTCTGTCATTTCTTAAGCCTTCAATGTGTTTTGTCCATAGAGTTTGTTAAAGCCCATAGCGACTCTGGTATACTATAAATTTCATTCAGAAGGTTTGGCACAGGCGATCCATCTTTAAGTTGTTTAATCCATCCCTTCTGTTGTAAAAACCTACTCTTTCTCCTTCAAGAGTCAGAAACTTATTTACCACAATTTAGCTCTAATCGTCTTAGGTCTAACTTGGTCTAACTGCTCTATTAACTATTTTCTCTTTAGTGTATCTAATGAGAAGAAGAAGGTTCAATTAATCGTTTCCCGTTTCGCACTAGAGATAACAGAAGACTTGCGGACTTAGGAGAGGACTTGACCCTTCAAATTTCGATTGAACTTAAAAAGGTTGTATTTACCGCAAGTTGAAGAACCAAACGAAGAATCAGCTACCATCGATACTTGCTGTTGTATATGAATATCCCTGGACTGGTTTTGGCATAACGCCATCATCAGCAGGTGGGGCAACACTTGAGCTCTCAACTAGTAAAGTTATATCAGTGATTAACTTCTAGTCTCAAGGAGCACGACGAGATCTCATATTCAGAGGGTGCTAAAGCTCTCAACTTTATTAGTTGAGAACTTGAGTGTTGCTCCGCCTGCTGATGATGGCGTTATGCCATCATCAGCAAGTATCGAGGGATTATGAGGGATATTCATATCCAACAGCAAGTATCGACGGTAGCTGATTCTTCGTTTTTTTCGATTGAACCACTTATTGCTTTTTCAATGGCCAATAATTTTTTAATGTTCACCAGAGTGTCATGTCAACCACAAACATTTATTTTGAAAGTTGCTTTCACTTTTAAGTCAAAAGTCGATCTGCGTTTGGTAAAACAAATTTCGAGCGTGTTTTCGTTTTATATGTATTTGGAGGCTCCGACCCGAGCGAAACCGGTCAAGAGTCCATGAACACTCTAAAAGTCGATTCAATGCAAAAGATTTAAAATATCAAACCTAATTTAAAATATAAACATGGTTTTGAAATGTACGTACCACGACACTAAAGTTGGAAGGTGTTATAATTTGATTCTGAACTTCATAATCTTTCTTAAACTGAACACACGGTTCCTCCTGTGCTACAGGGATCCAGCCGTTACTCATTTCCATCATAAACACTAACACACTATCACTTAAACACAATGTTATTTGACAAAATCATTCAAATTAACATATTTTTATCATTTAACACTTTTCAAACTACCATGTCATTTAACGCTATTATCAAATTACATGTAAATAAACTTAAAGACTTAACAAAAGAATAGATTATTATTAATAATTATTAAGGAAACATTTAGTAACTTGCACTGTTCTGTGAGACACGCCAGACATCTTCAGCAAAATTAATTTAGGATTTTTTTTTTAAAATAATTTATTTTATAGCTACACTGCATTCTATAATCTATAACATACATAGATGCTACAAGTAACAGAGATGATGAGGTTTGTTGCGGCTTGTTAGTCTTAACGGAGAGGCTACGCATTGGTAGCCATCATTTTTAATTTTTTCTGCAAATGCCTACTGTCTTTTGACAGAGGGCAGTTCTTTATTTTATTGCTCACTAAGGTGGTCCCTAGGCCAGCGCCTTCTGAGTCTTCTGGGTGGGTTATCAGGGATGTAGCGGGATGATAAGGATTGTACCAGTGGATGGGATAGGAGTTCAAGTGAATTGTGATAGGTTAAGTATCTGGAAAGGGCTAGGTCGTCAACAAAAGGGATGATAAGGTCATTATGAATGGTGAAGTTAGAGACATAAGCTGGACAGGACACACAATTTAAGTAAAAGTTAATAAACCATCACTTTGGTTTGTTTATACTTTTAAATTCATAATTTTGCTGAAAATATTTGGCGTTGGCAGTCAAGTTTCAAGTGAAACTTTAGTACATCTATGAATTTTCTTTTTATTTATTGACAAGGTGTAAACGGACATTGGACACTATCCAAATTAAAAATATTTAACAAGAATAAATATTTCGAATTCAAAATCATGTATTATTATATTAATAGCAATTCGTATTAAAAAAATGCTTTCAAAGGAATAAAATCTTTTTTTCTTCTTAAGTCTCCTTTGAACATAAATTTTAACATTACTATACTATTTTGTATAATTACTAAAGAAGTACAATAGTCTCTCTAATTGACTTTTACTGTAGATTATATAACTATGCAGCAAAGTAATATTTTGTTGTTGCAGAAATTTTGAAATAAAAAAGTTGCAGATCATGGAACGAAGTTTCCCTCTATTGGCTCATAATTATTATAAAACCAAATAACATTCACATATAATGTGCAGTGCACACGCATTCGTACAAATATCTCGAGAAAAGTGTTAGTTTAGGCTAACCAGCCTAATGGTTACCCCTTATGTTCTAATAACTCTTAAAAAGTCATTATACACACTTATTTTCGTGTACTTCATGTTCATGTACTTCAAGTGTATTTTAGATTAACCGTATGAGCTTTAGCGGGTTTAAAAAGAAATGTGTACAAGTGTACATAAATACATGTACAAGTACATAAATGCAATGAGATATAACTTGTTTCGACTTTTGAAATCAGGAGGTGCTGAAATGTTAATACTTGATGAAAATAAGAGCAATATGTCCTTCTCTTCTTAGGAGATAGGGCAGCACAAGTTTCATCAGTAATAAAAACAAATTAATACCAGATTAGTTTTTTATTCCAGACTTTGTTGTTTAGGCAGCTAAGTAGCAATTTTATGCCTCGGCAGTAAAATGTAAGATTACAGTGCTATTTTAGGGCACTTAAATAGAATTTAGGCCGATAGAGTGGCATCTTATTGCCAAGGTTTAGGCTATAAAATGTTTTAACAGTCAGATCATTTCGTTTCATAACGAATTTCATCTGCGTCAATTTATAAAGCTCAAACAGCTCAACAGAATTAAACAAAGCATGGTACAAAATTCAAGCCCTTTGATGATAAAAAGAACTGATATTCTATCTAACCTAGTGTCTGAAAATAGTAAATGGAGACCAAATTTTAAAAATATCGATAAACATCTGGTTCCAGTTTGAAGTTCAGCACGTCCTTAAGTACAATTGTAGCTGGAAAAGCCCTCGAGGTTTAAAGATTAAAAAAGTGAGTTTTATTATTTGTAATCAATGCCACACTACAATAAAAATTTCGTTCCATGACCTCTTGTTTTAAGGTTTCAGTTCCAACACTCTTTTATAAGAAACCGTAAATAGAGAGACTTGTTCTTACTTAATCTTTTATTTATCACTACTAGTGTTTTATATCCGAAAAACGAACCTTTTATATTCTAAAAAAACACACTAAAAAACAGTCTTTTAACGTCGATCGTAGTTATAAAACGAACAGTTAAAATCTACAAGTCAAAGTTCCCGAACGCCGGCTATTCGTAAACTAAACCCAGGATTGGGCCGGTTTTTTGTTTTCGAACTTATTCCTTATAGGTGGGGAGTTACCTCTGACCATGACCAAGGACATTCCATAGAACAACGTGTTCATACACATTATATATGATCATCGTTAATTCCTTTATCAGTGTTACCAACAATATTTTGTTTAATTATTAATAAGCACGAATGAAATAACATCCATAGAACTTTAAACTTTCTGTATTTTTATTATTATTCGTTTTATTTTTATTTATCTTTATTAAATCTATTATATACTTCTTGAAACATTAAACATATAAATAATACCTTATTTCGAAAAACTATAAATGTTATCACATACTGCAATAATTATAAGTGATTAAGTAAAAATTGTACAAAATCATTTATTTACTTTTACATAGGTTGAAATATTGATGATTTTTCTTTATATCTACATTGTATGTATAATGTAATTAAACATGTATATTATCATGATGTGTATTTTAAATAATTTTGTTTTATAGATATATAGTGTACCGGTCAAAGGATTTATTGGTGGTAAGATTGTTAATTTTTTTTTAATAGATACCTTTATTTTTTTAACATTTTTTCACTAAATATTAAAAATAACACACAGAATGTTAATAAATAAATGTTAAATAAATAAATGTAATAAATGTTAAATAAATGTTAAATAAATAATGTTAAATAAATAAATGTTAAATAAATAAATGGTTCCCTCCCTACTAAAGGACTTACGCTCGTAAAAATATACTACTTTAAAACTACGTACTTAAAAAATGTGAAGTATAAATGCTTCAAATGTTTATTTTTGTTGCTCATGGTTTTTTACTTTTTCTCATTTATACCGTAGGTATATAGGAAAAGTATTGTGTTTGCAAAAAAACTCAAAACCGGGATGAAACCGGAATTATCCGTTTAAGGCGTTTTTAAGGCCTCCTCAGTGGTTTTTGCAAAGTTGTCTGTGTGTGTGTGCGTGTCTGTTTTCATCGTAGCGCCCAGTATATTTATGCTAAAGAGTTGAAATGTTGTACAAAAGTCAGTCTACCGCTGTAGTTGTGCTATTCGGAAAATATTTTTATGACGTCATTAACCCGCAATAATGACTCAGCGAAAATTACGAAAAATCATAAAGCGCAGAAAAATAATGGGATCGGATTGAGATTTGGAACGCATGTGACGATTTATAAGTTTCATCTAATTACCAGCATTAGTTCAATTTTTATTGAATGAATTGTATTATACAATACAATTAGTATTGATTGACTGTACGTTTATTAAACAATTGGGAAATGGTCCCATTGAGTTGAAATTTGGTACAACTATATATTACCTAATTAATAAGTGGACTAAGTTTCGTTTCAATACGATGAGTATATCCATGATTTTTGTTGAATCATAAAAATTAAAAAGCAGTGAGCGTAGTCAGTGCTGTATGGGTGACCTCTGAGAATGAAACGGATGCATTTACTATATCTGAGGACGAGCGAAGCGAGTCTGAAGGCATGTTGCAGTATAAATTTAGCGAACTGTATTTCTGAGTGCGTGCAAAGCGAGTGCGAAGCAGGGAGGATAATCGTAGCGAATCCGATAAAATGAGGAAAAGTTATGAGGTATCCCGTACCCGACTTCAATAATTTCGTTTTTTTTTAAAACATTGGAAACCCTGCATCCTTCTTTGGCCTTGAAATATTTCAACTATAAATTACTTCATGAAGTAACAAGTTATAATTAAAATACTTTCGCATGCCGCAGGGTAGCGAAAAGTAAAATATAATTACTATTTATTTTATCTCTCTATAACTTTTCCTTTTTTTTAACTTTAAGCCAATTATAAAAAAATACTTTTGTGGCCTTATCTAATAGTAGGGTTAAGAAACGGGAGTAGGTACTTTATACGTTCTAGAGGTTGCGAAGTACAATTTTACAGCCCATAAAAACTTATTATTTGTTCTTACAATGAGTATTGAGGATGTTCAGAAAAAGTTAGTCTCGCACCGCGTACCTTCTACTCGCTGGGGCGTAAAAGTTGGCTCCTAATCTAACTGGGCCACATCTGATCTAATCTAAGTTGAATATAATTATATTAACTCATGAACTGTATATAAATTATAGTAAGTAGTAGAGTCAATTTTTTTTTTTAAGATTACTATAAAAGTATAGGATATACCAACTTATCCCTCCATGTGAGGTACCACGGCTTAATGCCGCATTGCGCATAAAGAACTTACTGATATATATGTAAACAAGTGTAAAACATGTGAATATGTGCAACTAAATGGTTATTTATTTATTTCAGTAGAGTCAAAATATAGAAACAACAACATCTTTCTACAAAACGTTTATAATGATACACGTTGCTGTAAATCACAAAACTATTAAAATAATAAACTTTACTGTAAATCACAAAACTATTAAAATGATAAACTTTTCTGTGAATCACAAAACTATTAAAATGATAAACTTTGCTGTGAATCACAAAACTATTAAAATGATAAACTTTGCTGTAAATCACAAACTATTAAATGATAAACTTTGCTGATAAACTTTGCTGTAAATCACCAAACTATTAAAATGATAAACTTTTCTGTGAATCACAAAATTATTAAATCCACAATTAATTGTCGTTTTAATAGATTTTTTTATAAAAATATAAAAAGCTTCTGTTTCTGATTCTGAAAAACAGAATCAGGAGGCATAGAAAGCCAAAAGGCATCTTGGGGGCTCCGTGGCCTCTGCGTTAAAGGGTGTTTTTCGGCCCACACGACTCTTTATGGCCGATTCGCAGCTGCATGCTGAATTTCATATATCAGTATATCAAATTACTAGTCAATGCAAGTAGCAAACTTCAACAATAATAATAAATGTGAATGCTTTTACAAATTGTATTTCAATAGATAAAAATTGGAATGAATGCTGATAATAAAATTTAACTTCATAAAATAACCCTATAAAATAACTTATCAAGGTTTTGTGAAATTTACAAAATTTTACTGAGTCATAACTAAGGGTTAATGACGTCATACGCATTCTACAAACTAATAGACATTGATAAGGCCGATTAGTTTTATTCAAACCAGAAAAAGCATTCGATAGTTATCGTGCAAGAATGGAAGACTAGAACTAGAAGACTTCTAGTCTTCCATTCTTGCTATCGTGTCCCATAGAAGAGTCCAGGTTAGGTATAATATCTCGTACTTACATACACACACACGTACACACACTCAGACACACACACACACACATATTGTGACGGTACCTCACAGACTCCCCTGGTTCCTTATCTCATAATCCCAGATATCCCACCTAACTAACATTGCCTCCCACCTCTAACCATTAGCTCACACTTGCCTTCCTTTCACTCTTGTCTTGGTTCTAGTTTTAATTACTTATATCTATTTATTATCTATATCTAGCACATCAAAATGGCTTGGCTTGTTACTGGAGGCCCTCACTTCCACACTCTTTGTGACCACATGGTTACAATATATAGAATAAAAAAAACTGTAACGCGGTGCCAGAACTTTTCTACACCATACAGCTTTGGACTCACTTCGTTCTTTCTCAGACAGTGAAAACCTCTCGGCGTGATAAAGTACACCTTTCCACATTTATTTGAGAAGATATTAATTGTATTGAGAATAATGACTTGTATTTGAGAAAATATCAAATGTAAATTAGATTAGTCTGTTGAATTTGATAAAACAACAAATGTTGTAGCAATTGTTTTTTTATTATTCAAACTGTTTAAAATTAGTTTTTATAATTTTGTGTTTGAATTTTGGCGCCATTGCGCTTTTGCAGGTTTGCTTGTTTTAATTTTAGTTTTGTTGATTAAGTTGGTAGCACTGTTTTCCTTGGTAGGAAAAGGGAGGTGTAACCAGTGAGTAGGTTCTGTTTTGGCCAGAGTTTGGGCCATGTGCTAAGTTTTATTTGAGGCAAAGTTTAAGTGAATTACGGCCCCAACTTAGTTGGATTAAGGTTGCCAGACCATTTAATAGTGGATGTTTAGCTCCATAGTGGTAGGAGTTAGGTTACTTGGTTTTCCGGTTTGCTGTAGTTCTGGTTGGCTGAGAGTGCCTAGGGCATTGTTGCTGCTGGTCACATTGGCTACTGACCACTAATTGTATTAACTGTTGTGCTGCTGTCAGGTTAGACCCAACCAGTTAAGTTTTGGGTAATCCCAGCATAAGATCTGCTGTGGGTTGCAGTATATCTCCCATAAACAAACCTTCCTCTACCCTTCACCATCATCACCACCTCTTTTGCGGTGGGCACTAGAAGTTTGGTGCCCATTCGCCATCTATTTTTCTTTTCTTTTTATTTATTATTTTATCTAAATATAATTATGTGAGCCCAGTAGTATGGTTAGGGCAGACAGAAGACTGTCTGCAGGATACTATTGTAAGGGGCCCCAGGATCCTAATATTGACAGATTGTTTATAATTAGGTTGATTTATGATTTATTTATTACTTATTTAGTGTATACTTATATATCAAGTTGTTTCAAATACTTACAGTTTAGTTCGTTTAAGTTTTATGGCCATAGAGTCCATAGACGTTCATATATTATATTTCATTTCATTTAAGCAATTAATTAATTCAGTTTACTTTATTTATGTACTGGGCAAGATCTTTTTTTCGTTTTGTACATAATTTATGCCTCAGTACACAAGTTATCAAGCATATTTGCTTTTTATTGGCTTACTAGGATTAAGTACCTTACCTGTCACTTTAAGATATTTGTGGGCCTTAAAAAGGCCTTCCCTTCCTAGAGCCTGTGGTGTCTGGTGGCGTGCTTACCTTTTCCTCTTTTCCTACCCATCCTTACTTTGGATTCTCCATTTTCCAAAGGGTCTGGCCTCTGTTCGTCTAGTAAATATTGTTTACCTTTTTGTGTTTTATTACCTTACCTCTTCCCTGGTTCAGACTTACCGATGTTTTCACAAATGGAGTGGCGCCTATAAAATTACCGTATCTCAAGATCTGGTTTATGTCTGGTTGGAAATGGTTAATCTTAACCACGGCCCTATTAGTGTTACCGACTGAGTTGGGCATAACCTTACAACCTTATAGTTCCCATTTGGGCTATATAATAGATTGGCGCCCAACGTGGAGTGGTATTTGATTATTGCTTCATTTTTAACCAGATATTCGTTGTTGAGAAAAATTCAGTGGATGAAAATAGGGTTGATTTTGAGTATCGTACATACTACAGAAGTGATAACGCTGGTGAAAGTGAATTTGCGGCTATATACATTTATTTTCAAGCTTAATACTTTTAGCAAATATTTATTATCATATAATTTATCTGATTTAAGATCAAAATTTAAAATTTATTTTACAAATATTTATTTACCTGCATTTATTAAAAACAATATCACTATCACTTTATATCATTCACTTTTACGTATTTCTCGGTCACTTCTTGTATTATTATACGATACCCAATATTTTCAATCATTATACTTGGTGAAGGAAGGATATTTTTATTAATTTTCATTATTTAACTTGGAATTTAAAATAAAAAGTCAAAAGACGTTTGTTTTGGAGATTTTTCTGACATGCTGTTTGATAAGAGCTAGAGTGGGGGACTCAGCCGGTCAAAATTCTCTACGCAGTGTAACCAACCTTCAAGAGAGATTGATTTGAACGTTGTGTCTAAACGTAGACTTGTTAACTTTTAGAACCCCTGTAGAGAAGGACTTGGCGATATTTTTTACTCAATTTTTGAGGATTTGATTTTCATCATTGTGTTAGACATTTTTATTTATGATTTTACTTTTTCTGCTGGCACTTTTATATTTTTCGGGTCCCAGTTTACTCTTAATTTTAAGGACTTAGGTATTATTTTTAGTTTTAACTGGGGGAAATTTAATTTTAAGGTGTGTTTGTGTGGTGTGAATGAGTACTTAGATTTAATATTAGGACAGGGGAGGCGGTGCTACTTGCATATAACCAACATTTTAATTTATGACATTATTTTTCATTTAATTATTATTCTTGCTCTAAGAAAAATTGATTTTGAGGACAACTGTTTTAATAAACTTTTTGTTTATATTACTACACATGGTAAAGACTTTCATATTTCAAGGGAGAAAGTTTTTCATGAAATTTGGGATAATATTTTGTCCATTTAACATATTTCATAAGTATTTAGGTTTCTTAAAACCTTTTAATTTACAGTTTATTATTTGTTTTATTTTACTGTATTATTGTCGAATACGTGATCAATTGTACGTATAAGATTATTTCTGTTGTAAGTCGTTTTATTTTGTATTTAATTTATTAATTGCAGTGTATATTAATTTCTACTCCTTATATTCATATGATACTAATCTGCAATGCACTTAGCCGTTGGGGGTTTAGTATAATTTTAATTTTTAAGGTAAATTCTTGTGATCTGGGTCATATCATCATATTTGGTTACAAAATAATTTTTTTATGGTTTTATTATTGTATGGACATTATTTTATTGTAAAGAACACTTTTATACAAGACTTGATTATTTTTCCTGCCACTTTTAGTTTTTTGGGTGTCATTATAGTTATTATTTTTAGTTTGATTATTTTTACTTTGGTCTTCAGCAATGGATGTTGATCGTTTAGAAGAAGATGAGCTTGAGTATGAGTTAGAGATACGTGGGTGTACTGGATTTACGACTCAGATGCGAGGCGTAAGGCATTTCGTACCCTACTCAGAATGGAGAAAGAGACCGCTACTACGGTTCCTATCTCTCCTATTAAGAAAAGAGATCCCGGAGAGGAACTTACTATTATTGCCGGAAAATTACCTAAGCTTGAGGCAAAAATAGCTGAGTTTACTGGAACACGTGGTGACAACCAATTTAAAAAGATCCGAACAATGTTTATTCATATGACATCTAGATTGAATCGATGTCATATCCCAGAACACTCAAATCTGTTGTTAGAGAGAGGACAGCTTACCGAAAGACTTATGAACTTAAGAATGGAATTCGACAGTAAGTTACCGCCTGAAGTTGATGATAAGGTCTCTAAACCTGAAGGGATTGCCAAGTCGTCTGAGGCAACTAATACTGCTGAGACTGATATTGCGGACAATGTTACTCCTTCAAAGAGTACCGAGGAAAAGAAAGATGAGGGTATAACTCCTTTAGTCACATTTAGTCCGACTTGTACCGTTGAAGGCACATCTATCACCACTCATATTGTCCAACCTAGTGTAACTAGTGTTGCTACGCAACCTTGTCAGCCTGGAAGTGTGCCTCAACCTATATTTAGTACTCAGCCTTTTCAGCCATCGACTGGACTCCTCTCTCAGCCTAATGTTACTCTTCCAGGACTTCGTGAATTTCAGTCAAGAGTACCTCAGGTGCCCTTTGGACCTCAACCGTACGTACCTCTGATACCACCATCCGGAGTACCCTACGACCAACCTCCAAGAGTACCTCAGATGCCCTTTGGACCTCAACCATCCGTACCTCTGATACCACCATCCGAAGTACCTTACGACCAACCACCAAGAGTACCAGGAGAACATTTAGGCTTAGAAGATGTCTCTTTAGCAGACTTTATTCGTGCGATGACTTTTAGCAACCGACCTAGTAGCAGCATTGGTAGAAAAGTAATTCCTACATGCAAATGGGGTTACGTTTTCGGGTGACGGCAGTGGCAAGTCATTACACTCCTTTCTAGGGGACATTGAAGTTTACCGAAGGGCAAGAAACGCCACGGAACATGATTTATGGACAGGAGCGTTTGATTTGTTTACTGGTCCAGCTTTGAGATGGTTTAAGTCGGTGTATAAAGACATCTCATCATGGGCAGAACTTGTTTATCTTCTCCGTGAGGAATATGAAGATGAAGATTATGCTGTTGAACTGCAGGCAGAGATGTTAAGCCGAACCCAGGGTCAAGAAGAAAAATTCGGAGACTACATCGCCGTGATGAAGACTTACTTTTCCAGGCTTCGCCTTACCGAAGAGCAGCAACTGCAGATCTTGTACCGGAATGTCCTACCCTATTTTTACGACCGCTTGCGGCAGTACAATGTTACCAACGTTTCTGATTTTATTAGATTAGGGCGTCGCATTCAGGGAGATAAAACGCATATGGACAAGTTTAAGCCTCCACCGCCACCGAAGAAGACTATGCTTGAGCCCAGTCTAGCTTACACGGGTGCTAGTACATCTAAACCGAGTCCATCTCGTATTGGTGAAGTTTCTGTCATTCTGTTCCAGAACCACATGCTAAGGGTCAGAATAGTAGCTTCCAGAGAAAGGGTCATACTTACAGTCGAAGCAGAGATCTACCTCGATCCCGGAAGTGCTTAATTGCGGGTCGAAGGTCATATCTACTCGAGATGTCCTACATTAGGGTTTTGTGGTAACTGTGGGAATCGTAATTTTTCAAAACCTTCTTGTTCCAGGTGTCCATCTGTTCCTACGAATTCGGGAAAAGATTAAGGAAGTCAAGGCGGAAGGGACTACCTTGCTTTCCTAAGTTACTGATAGAGTCCCAAAAAGAGGAGCAATCGAAGTGGGTGGAAGTAGTGCGTTCATTTTTCGACGAACAACGCGTGAGCGGATTAATTACTTCCTCTCATGGAGATCCTCGTCCTTACGTGGAAGTTTCCATTTTGGGTTGCCCTATGCTGGGTTTACTAGACTCCGGGGCTAGTAAGACTATTGTCGGCCAGAAGGGTTGGGAAGTTCTACAGAATCTAGGGTTTAGGTTAGAGAAGAATGTAGGCTTCAAATGTACTGTAGCTGACGGACATAGTTGCAAAATTTTAGGTCAAGTTGACGTTCCTATGGTGTTAGATGGTAAGCTGAAGGTTATTTCAACTTTAGTCGTTCCAGAGATCTCCACCCCTTTGATCCTTGGACTGACTTTTGGAAGACTATGGGAATCGTTCCGGATCTCCAGCATCATAAGTTCACCTTTTGGATAAAGTCCATCTTTCTGAGGTCCTCGTGTCTCAAGATAATTTGAAACCTGAAGAGAGGGAGGAACTTCAGAAGGTTATTAATAGCTTCTTCGAGAAGATGGAAGCGGACATTGGTTGTACCAACTTAGTGGAGCACACCATCGATACCGGTGATGCGGCCCCCACTAAGCAGCGGTATATCCCGTTTCTCCAGCCGTCCAATCGAAGATGAATGAGGAGTTGGACTACATGTTGCAGAAAGGAATTGTGGAACCTTCGAGCTCACCATGGTCTTCACCTGTGGCTATGGTGCCTAAGTCAGACGGGTCCTATAGGTTCTGCGTCGATTACCGTAAGGTCAACTCGGTGACTAAAAAGGACGCGTATCCTCTCCCGTACGTTTCCCATATTCTTGACCGTTTGCGAAACGCGAAATATATATCCACCCTCGACATCAAGTCGGCATACTGGCAAGTTCCAGTTGAGGAACGTTCGAGAGAGAAGACCGCCTTTACAGTACCTACTCGCGGCTTATTTCAATTTAGGCGTATGCCATTTGGCCTGCACAATAGCCCTGCCACTTGGCAACGGTTAATCGACAAGGTTCTTGGTGCTGACGTCGAGGTATACGTCTTCGTGTACCTTGATGATATTATTATCTGTACCCCTGACTTTGCTACCCATGTCCGAGTCATGAAGCTAATTTTATCGAGGCTACAGAAAGCTGGTCTGACCCTCAACAGGGAAAAGTGCAAGTTTTGCTGCCCTCAGCTCAAATATTTAGGCTATGTCGTCGACTATTATGGTCTTAGAGTCGACCCTGAGAAGGTCAGCGCAATCGTTGATTACCCAGCGCCGAAGACTCCGAAGCAGTTGCGTCGTTTTCTTGGGATGGCGTCTTGGTATAGACGATTCGTTTCTGACTTCTCTAGTATTACTGCGCCGTTGACTGCCCTGTTGAAGAAAGGTCGTCAGTGGGATTGGTCCGAGGAGTGTGTTAGTTCGTTTAAAATTGCTGAAAGAGCAATTGATCTCTGCACCTGTCTTGACGTGTCCAGACTTCGAGAAGCCCGTTTATCCTACAAACAGATGCTAGCGAGGTTGGATTGGGAGCAATACTTTCGCAAGAGTTTCCGGAGGGTGAGCGAGTGATTGCCTTCGCCAGTCGATCTCTCAACAAGCTCGAGCGTAAGTATTGTGCGACTGAGCTTGAGGCTTTAGCTGTGTTGTGGGCTATCGAGAAGTTCCGGTCATATCTTGAAGGTCAGAAGTTTAGTGTTGTGACCGACCACATGGCACTCAAGTGGATTATGTCCTTGAAGGAGCCGAAAGGGAGATTAGCCCGTTGGTTCTTCGTCTCCAGCAGTACGACTTTGAGGTTATCCATCGTGCTGGGAAACTTAATGTCGCTGCTGACGCGTTGTCCCGAGCTCCTGTGGATGCTGTGGATGTTCAACCAGTTCCTGTCGCAGTGGAGGAGAACGACAAGTGGTACCGCGGGATGATGAAGAAAGTTCAGGCTAACCCCGATAGCTATCCTTTGTGGAGTGTCGAAGGAGATCGTTTATTTTCTAATAGGAGGAGGAAGAAGAAGACTGAAGAAGAATCGGAGTGGAAGATTGTTATTCCTAAGAGCCAGAGGAAGAGACTAATATTTGAGAACCATGATTCGCCTATGGCTGGTCATTTAGGCACGTTCAAGACCAAGAGACGAATCATGGCTCGCTATTATTGGCCTGGCATGGCGACGGACATCACGAACTATGTCCGGAAGTGTCCCACCTGCCTTGCCACTAAAAGTGATTCGAAGAAGCCTGCTGGTTTGATGGGAACGCAAAGAGAAGCTGGAGCGCCATGGAGGATGATCAGTGCTGATCTGATGGGTCCGTTTCCGAGGTCCTCGAAAGGTAACTGCTATCTGCTAGTCGTGGTTGACTGCTTTACTAAGTATGCGCTTCTCCATCCTCTACGCAAAGCTGACACTAAAGCAGTTGCCCGATACATTGAGGAGGAGGTGTTTATGATGTTTGGTGTGCCTCAATACCTCATAGCAGATAACGGCCCTCAGTTCAGAAGTAAGGAGTTTAAGTCCCTGATGGAGAGCTACCGCGTTCGCATTTTGTTTAATCCTCTTTACCACGCGCAGAGTAACCCTACTGAGAGGTACAATCGTACTATTAAAGCTATGATATCCGCCTACATCAAGGAAAATCATAAACACTGGGATAAACATCTCCCTCAGTTAGGATTTGCTCTTCGCTCTGCTGTGAACGAATCGACCGGTTACTCTCCCTCATACTTAACTTTTGGGCGTCCTCTTCATCCGTCTGGTGAACGTCTTCCTTCCAATAACGATCCTCTTCTGACTCCTCCTGATCCTACTGCACCGGATGCGACTATATACTGTGGAAAGCTGAGGAGAGTTGTGGAAAATGTTAAGAACCAACTCAGGCTTGTTCACGAAAGAACGCACCAACTATAATCTTCGACGTCATGAAGAGTTTAAGGTTGGCGACTATGTCTGGAAGAAAACTCACTTCCTTTCTGACGCGTCCAAAGATTTCTCGGCTAAGTTAGCCCCCAAATATGTGCGTTGCAGAATTTCTGCCAAGATTACCCCTCTCGTCTACGAGCTTCAAGACGAGAAAGGTAAAACGATAGGAAGATGGCACGTGAGCGAGCTGAAGCGGGAGCCGGAGTAGCCTCCTACTCTTTTCGACTCAACCCATCTTCCTCATTCACCGATTGTGACTTGTGAAGTGTTAGATTTTAAGTTAAGTTTTTTTGTGATTAGTTTTTTGTATGATTTTGTAAGACTTTTCATCCCAAGGAGGGATTTAATTTGTAGCAATTTTTTGTTTATTATTCAAACTGTTTAAAAATAGTTTTTATAATTTTGTGTTTGAATTTTGGCGCCATTGCGCTTTTGCAGGTTTGCTTGTTTTAATTTTAGTTTTGTTGATTAAGTTGGTAGCACTGTTTTCCTTGGTAGGAAAAGGGAGGTGTAACCAGTGAGTAGGTTCTGTTTGGCCAGAGTTTGGGCCATGTGCTAAGTTTTATTTGAGGCAAAGTTTAGTGAATTACGGCCCCAACTTAGTTGGATTAAGGTTGCCAGACCATTTAATAGTGGATGTTTAGCTCCATAGTGGTAGGAGTTAGGTTACTTGGTTTTCCGGTTTGCTGTAGTTCTGGTTGGCTGAGAGTGCCTAGGGCATTGTTGCTGCTGGTCACATTGGCTACTGACCACTAATATAACTGTTGTGCTGCTGTCAGGTTAGACCCAACCAGGTTAAGTTTTGGGTAATCCCAGCATAAAGCTGCTGGGTTGCAGTATATCTCCCATAAACAAACCTTCCTCTACCCTTCACCCATCATCACCACCTCTTTTGCGGTGGCACTAGAAGTTTGGTGCCCATTCGCCATCTATTTTTCTTTTCTTTTTATTTATTATTTTATCTAAATATAATTATGTGAGCCCAGTAGTATGGTTAGGGCAGACAGAAGACTGTCTGCAGGATACTATTGTAAGGGGCCCCAGGATCCTAATATTGACAGATTGTTTATAATTAGGTTGATTTATGATTTATTTATTACTTATTTAGTGTATACTTATATATCAAGTTGTTTCAAATACTTACAGTTTAGTTCGTTTAAGTTTTATGGCCATAGAGTCCATAGACGTTCATATATTATATTTCATTTCATTTAAGCAATTAATTAATTCAGTTTACTTTATTTATGTACTGGGCAAGATCTTTTTTTCGTTTTGTACATAATTTATGCCTCAGTACACAAGTTATCAAGCATATTTGCTTTTTATTGGCTTACTAGGATTAAGTACCTTACCTGTCACTTTAAGATATTTGTGGGCCTTAAAAAGGCCTTCCCTTCCTAGAGCCTGTGGTGTCTGGTGGCGTGCTTACCTTTTCCTCTTTTCCTACCCATCCTTACTTTGGATTCTCCATTTTCCAAAGGGTCTGGCCTCTGTTCGTCTAGTAAATATTGTTTACCTTTTTTGTGTTTTATTACCTTACCTCTTCCCTGGTTCAGACTTACCGATGTTTTCACAAATGGAGTGGCGCCTATAAAATTACCGTATCTCAAGATCTGGTTTATGTCTGGTTGGAAATGGTTAATCTTAGCCACGGCCCTATTAGTGTTACCGACTGAGTTGGGCATAACCTTACAACCTTATAGTTCCCATTTGGGCTATAATGTAGTTGAGAATAGTCAATTTTATATGAGAAAGCATTATATAAAATTGAGAATTGTTTAATTTCATTTCAGAGAGGGTGATTTGAATTTGAGAAGTTGTCAATTGTATTTGAGAAAATTATCTAAATGACAATCAGCTGTGCTTGATGAACCGATTTTCATGTATGATGGCTTTTTGGATTCGTCCTATGCCCTATGTAGTGCATTCCTAGCTCAAAAAAATTATTGATAATTTGAACTCCTAGGAGTTGATTTACTAGGAGTAGAGACCATTTTCGAAGGTCTAGGACCATGTTTTCCCCATAATTTAAGGATTTAATGTTGGTTAAAGTGAGTTGTTCCACCCTGTATATGTTTCATTGCTCAACTCTCACCTAACAAGGTATAATTGTATTCAAGAAAAATAGTAATGTAAAAATTGGCCGAATTTTGAGTTTCTCATTATCAAATCACAAGTTCTCAAAAATATTTATTGCCTACTCAAATACAACTGACTGTTCTCAAATTCAATTGATGTTTTCTAAAATATATTTTTCTAATCTCAAATACAATTGATATGTTCTCAAATAAACATAACGGTTTCTCAAATAAAATTGGAAAAGGTGTAGTAAGATACATTTTCGACGGTCACCTTTCCAAATTCTGGCCTTGCTCGAAGCTGTTGAAAATGAATGACCCAACCTAAACCGTAAATATAGATAATATAAATAAGTAATATATATTTTGAAAAAAAAATACTTACTGTGTTTATTTACTACAAGAAGGGATACAAAAATATCGAATTTCTACAATCTACAATTGGATTATTTGTCGCATTTTAAGGGTTTAATAAAAACGTATACATGGCATTCGATAAAAATTGAACTAATGCTGATAATGAGATAAAACTTGGCTCATTGGTTGTTCTTATATATGAGTGCATGTGTAGTAAATTTCAAAATTATCTAAACATATTATTATGTCAGCGTTTCATGAACTTTCGAAATACATGCTGTCAGTTATGTGGGTTAATGACGCCTTAGAAGAAATAATTTCTGCAAAGCACGAATTAAACTTTTATGTATAAATTGATTTTTGTACCAAGTTTCAACTTAATCGCACGAACACACTGGGAGCTACTATGATAACAGACACACGCACGTACAGAGAAAGAACTTGGTAAGAACCAACCAGGAGATACACCTGGTAAACAGATAAACCACCTTAAACACCTTAAACAGATAATTGAGTTCAATTCCTGGTTTCAGAATTTTAATGCAGACACATTACTTTACCAGACGCCTACGGTATAAATGAGGAAAAGTAATAGACACATGATCAGTAAAGGTAAGTAAAGAGTATTTTTTGTTTTTTTTTAAAATTATTTTTGGCATTTTTTATTGGTTTTTGGTACATACAGCCATCTGTTGACTTAAAATTATTAGGAACTACAACTAAAATAATCTTCTTAATTACTTGTTTTGATTGATTGCGAACTTTTAGATGCTTCACATTTTTTTTAAAATTTTGATTTATATTAATTTATCATTGTTTATATCATTTTATGTATTTGTTTTTACTATCATAGTTATTTTTATTTCTTAAATATTTTATTTATAATCTATATACATTTTTTAATTATTGCTAATTATTGTGTTTCAGCCTTTATAGTTTAAGTCATTCATGTTTTATTTACAAAATTAAATGTAAAGAGTTGATGCATCTCGAAAACAAATTATTTAAAACCGTAGACTAAAGGCTTATTAGCTATATCTATAAAGATGAAGAATAAATATTACAGCACTCATATATTTCAAAGAAACAACACAGGCTTGCAAAATCAAAACATAAAATAAAATGAATATAACCAGGAAAATATTGGAAATGAAAAAAATCAACAAACACGACTGTTTGGCACTTCTTCAAAAATCTTGTATTTCCTTTAAATTTGTCTTTTATTATATTTCTTTTTCTTTGATTTTTTTTATCAATAGATATTTTAATCATTAAAGAAGATCTGGAAATAATATGGCAGGAGGAACGACATTGTCAATAGCACAGGAGTGCATCTTTAAGAGGGTCTGATTAAACTCACTCACGAATTAGACTTGACGGTAAGATGTACATTTACTTAAAGTTTGCATGAAATTTCATATTATGATGAAATTTAGGTATAATGAAAGTTTCTAAGTCTTCAAATTAAACCATAGAACCTTTTTAGTCGTTGGTATCAAAACTAGATAGCGGGACCGATAATTTTTTTTAAGTATACGGTCAAAAGATTTATTAGTTGGGTGGTAACATTGTACTTCCCTTCAAAGAAAAGCACAGGAAAATTTATATGAAATTTTTATTGAACGTATAAATATCAACATGGGCATAGCCAGGGGGGGGGGGGGGGGGGGGTCGGCCCTCCCCTAGCCGAGCAGGGTTGTTGTAAAAAATATATAAATGGTTCAGGCAAAGCATTTTTTTAAAATAACTTTGTAAAATCAGTACTTTATAAAAGGAAAAATTAGTTGTGAAGTTTCAAGTAATGAAATAAAACAGAGTCTCTCCACTAATGATATATATTTGACATAGCCAGCTTTCAATCTTAACAGATCATCATCAGTGCCGGCAAACACCGAAAAAAAGAGTCAGGAGTCAGCGGTTACAGTTTTGTTCTAGAGGTTTGTATCTGACTTAGTCAGTTGAAACCTCAGCTGACTGAAGTTTTAGTCAAAACAATATTTTTATAGTGGCAGCACCCCCTAAATTTATAAGGGGGTTGCAACCCAAAAAAATAAAATACAGAATAAAATACAACAAAACGTATTAAAATAAAATCAACGTCTGGAGATAAAATCTTATGTGCGCCTTGGGATTAAAATGCTATTTTTCCTCTCGCGATTACCTCCCTCGGTTTCGCCTCGGGAGTTAAAAGTCATAACTTCCTCAGCTTCGCCTTGGGAGTTAAATACTTTGGTTCCCTCGGCTTACGCCTTAGGAACCAACTAACTGCTCAGGGAAATAATAGCATTCTTTACTTCCTTGGTGCATAAATAACTATTTAGTCTTGTAATTTTTTTCTTCGTCGCTTTATTTTTAAAATACAGCCCATCTAAATTTCATCAACCCTCTGTCACTAAACTATCTTTTACTCTCTTGCACTTCATGATATTTTCTTACAACGTCTCCATAAAATCTTGAACAGGACTAAAAAATGTCTTTTCTTGAGTACTATACAACTTTTATTAGAAACGTTTTCAGAAATTGAAAAAAAAAAATGTTAGCATATTGTCCAGCTCCGGATTAAATCACTAGAATAGTGGGTTTCTTACTCTACTCTATCGTCCTGCAAACCCTATGATCAAGTGATTCATAAATCTTACCTATAAATATCACCTGGACATCCGGACTATCGAAGTCATCAACTATTTATTTACCCATTATAGCAAAATTTTAAGAAGTCGTTAACATATTTTAGATGAACAAATGAAGTATCGTGGATATCATTCTTTGAACTACTAGATTTTACCAATCACCTTAGTTCAATATATTTTTGTTTAAATTTTACTGTCTTTCTTCAGTTCATTTAAACTATAATTAAAGTAAAAAACAGACATAACTACATTAAAGTAAAAAAAAAGTTATAAAAATGGTTTTATTTACAGCAAAATAATTTTAATTTTAAAATAAATATTAAATTTCTCGTTAAAAGTGAAAAAAATAAATATAAATGTTGACCTGGTTCAAAGAACGCTGACTCGATTTTCTGGCGCTACTCCAGCAGAGAAACCTCGGGCAAATGAGTAGGATACACATGAAATGAACATTTTATGTTTCGTCTGGTTTAGAAATCTTTGAATAGAATTACTGCACTTTTTAATTAGGCGCGAACACAAAATCATCAGGATGGATCATTTAACGGAGTAATTGGACACGGGATCAACAAGTGATGATTTTACATAGAAGTATTAAAAAATCGGGTACGGGGTACCTCGGAAATTTTCCTCATCATATTGGATTCGCTATTCTCATCATCCCTGCTTCGGATTGGCTACCGCTGTTATAATATTTTAATAAAAAATGAGGTTATGAGGTCGCTATCATGGAGCAGGGGAGAGGGGGAAATGGTTGTTCTGAAAGGATGTGACTCCTTGATCAAGAATGTTGGTAGAAATTATTCCTAGACGTGATTGACACTCGTTACAAAAAGTACTCATACCGGTTCATAGTACGGACTATGAACCGGTATGAATGGTGATGAACATGAATTTAACTGCTATGAATAGAGATAAGTACAAACTATAAATTATTATGTAAGGACATTAGTATATACTATGAACTAAGATAAGTATGATTTTAGCGAATTTTTCAAGAAAAATGAGCTTAGTTGTTTAACTCAGCAATGGAAATATTCTAAAGGAAATTTGCCCTGCTTCCGGTTATCTATATTTTCTTTTACAAAATCATAGTACGTCTGACATAACCATGCCAAGTCTTTAGCTTTAGATCATAAAATAGAGATTATTTTTAACTCTATATTTATCTTAATATCCGTCAATCAAATCATTCTTTTTTTGAAATCTTTGGTATATTATATATATATATATATATATATATATATATATATATATATTATATAATATATATATATATATATATATATATATATATATATATATATATATATATATATATGTATATATATATATATATATATATATATATATATATTATATATATAATAATATATATAATATATATATATATATATATATATATACATATTAATGCTATTATTAAGCTAAGATTCAGATTTTTGACAATAAAATTAGGAGTTTTTTTAAAATTTGATTCTTTTACAATACTTTGTATTCGGGTTATGAATAGGGTGCTGTTTGACTAAATAAATGACGATTGCTTTTCGTAAGAGAAACAAGACAAATATCTTGATTGTATCTACCTCGACCTTCGAGATGAGAAAAATACGGTTTTTCAGACTTACACTACGACTATAAACCTAGACCTCCCCTTTTACTTCATATTATTTTGCTTCCCTGCCTCCTAAAAGATGGAAAAAGAATTGCATTTAACACACTTTTTTATCATATGTCGACGTTTTAGCTCCTACAGATCCCGAAAATCGAAATCATCATGTCTGTATTTTAAATAAACGTTTCTTGTTAACACGCTACATCTCAAACGGCTGATTCCATTGCATTGAAACTTGGCCCAAAATCAAATATAATAAGAAGAAAAACTGATTAGATTTTACTAGTAGAAAGAGCGTGAATGGACTCTATCATAAATAATAAAAGAAAAGAAGTCGTCTCTCCGCAAAACAAAACTTTATTGGTAAAGCGCTATTAACCTAACTAGAGGCCATCATCAGTCTGAGACTGATTCTAATACCTAGTAAGAAAACATAGACTCACTTCTCTTCTTCTTTAGCATCTCAACGGTTTTGCACTGATGATGGCCTCTAGTTTGGTTGAAAGCGCTTTGCCAATAAAGTTTTGTTTTGTGGAGAGATTTCATTTCTATTATTATTGATTAGATTTTGATGCTTATTTTTCTGTGAGTATTAAAATGAGATCTATAAAGTTATTTCAAATGAATTCTTGTGCGATGTCCGTATGCCGGGCGACCACCTTAGGTCGACCGGCGATCGCATCTCTTTTTAATGCGTGTTTCCGTGCTTAACAATCAATTTCTTACTCAAAGTTTCGGTTTTATGCTTTGTAACTTGACCAGTTACTCAATTTATTAAGCACTACTCGTAGCTCATTGTATCTACTTACAGCTGCAAAATTATTTGCAGCCGTGCAATAGCAGTACAGCAAAATGACAAAATCATTTAGTCATTACTGAACTGTTTTTAAGCTGCAAAATGTCATTTTACCAACACTGTCGACAAAATATTTTAAAACAGTACGGGAAATTTGCTTGGTAATACTCTTCCTTTCAGGCAGTTATGGTGCACTTAAATAAAAAGGTAAAAAATCAAAACCCCCCAAGGAGGAAAAATGAATGAGTTAAGGTTATTATGTTGCAGGTTATTAAGTTAATTTTGGTGTTTTTCGTGTTTTAAACACGAAAAATTTTTTATATAATATTTTCTTTATATTATTACGTAAAGTACGATGTTTTATTATTAAACATATTTATAATTTTACATAAAATATTGGCAACACTGATATTTATGACTTGTTTTAATTTTTTACCAGCTGTTAATTGAATCGTCTGATTTTTATTGTTTGTTTTGTCACTTATTTCATTATTTGTTGATTTATTTGGTTTAAATAAAGTCACAAGTGTAAAACGTTGTAAATAATTACTAAAATTGTAAACAAGGTAAACTAATTTTGCTAAACATTTTATAAATCAGAATAATAATGAAAAAATTAACGTAGAAGTATCGACAAATCTCAAGACCAACTTAACCTGACATTGTGAATGTTGCAACAACATTAAATCATTATTTGCTTGTTGCAAATATTTAAAAAACCTTTTCTACTTGTTTATTTAAGTTACAAAATATTTAAGTTTCTTATTAAAGTGATGTAGAAATTCATACAGTAGGGGTCGGGGCGGGGGGACACAGTGGTCTAACTCCCTGGTTTTAGGTGGTTTCGAAAAAAACAGGGATTAGTTGCATCAACTACCGCACCGAGCGCTAGTTTTCACCTTGTGCTCTTATCACTATTGTTATCAGTTTTAATCGATACTTCTATTTATGTTTATAAAAATGTAAACAAGACGATTTTTATCTTATTCATTGACTTTTTTCTTTTTTAGTAGCTTATAAGATAATTTTTTTAGAAAATAGGATAACGTGTGTTATGAAAGGTGTGTTATAATGAGACAACGAAGACGTAAACTAAATTTATAATTTCCCGGTTTGATGTTTGTTTACAAACATTTTTGATGTTTGTCTACAAATCATGGTTATCACTATATCAGATCTACTTAAAATTAACACAGCGTTTATATTTTTATAAAAGCGTTTATGAAAATTATACCTTTAAAATAATTAATACAATTTTTAACATTGTTAAAGACCCTTTTAAATAATTTTAATCTTGAAATTGAAGAAATAATTATTTTATATATAGGGTACAAGGTGAACCGACCTGCCACTAGTGGAGAAAGGGTGAACTTAGGGCAGGTCCATCTAAAGCAGCTTATTTTGGGGGAGTTGGACCACTGTGTCCCGCGCCCCCACCCCTACTGTATGAATTTCTACATCACTTTATTTCTTATCTTAATTTAATAAGTTAATGTTAATGTTAATGTACTTTAATGTTCAGTTAGTATTTATTCAGTATGGTTTTAGTGTATTTTCTTAGAAAAATACCGAAATAATTAATTATAAGTAGTGCGTTGAATAAACTGAATATTTATAATACAGTCGGTAAACTACAATTTCGAGTAGGGCGTCGTTTCCATGTTTTAGGGACACTAAATCGAAAAAGAAACATTCTGGAGTCAATACCACCACTCAAAGCATGAAATGCCAAGGTTCTCAGGTTTGAGTCTTGGTACCGGGGATGAATTCATCATCATATTTACACTACATAAGTTAATAACTACAAAATACTTGTGGCGCGAAGAATCCGAGAAGTGCATCATAATTACAGGGAAATCACGATACAACTTATTAATAAGCCATAACAAATTCCTCTGACTGACTGCAATGACCTTGTTATGTCAGACATTCTCGCACACTATATAGCTAATCATATTCTGGCGCGGAGGTCTTCAAGCTGGGCGAAATTTCTTTGAAATGCGTGCTTTCTTCGTCATCAATCCAATTTTCGCTTACTTTTTGGTATACTCATATGCTTTATAACCTGAGCTACAACTTGTTATTTAATTTTTTCGAATTTTCCAAAGAAAAGTGGCATATTCACCCCATGTATTGTACAATTTACGCCACCGCATTCTTTGCAATAATCCTAAGCTCAGTTTATGCTAATTTGTTGCGCATTTTCTTTGAAAATTCAAAAACATGTAACGGTGCAGCTCAGTTTGTATGCATATACCGAAAACGTAAGCCATAATTGGATTGATAAGCAAGAAAACACGATTTCCAAAGGAAATTTGTGCTCGGTTTGCGGACCTTTACGTTAGAATTATTTTGAAATTATAAACTTGTACTCTCCAAATAAGACGATAAAAAATTAGCGACGGCACCAAGATGTGAACCGGGGAAACCTGAATTTGTGTGTGTAGAGTCGTATTGACTCCGGACTGGGATGATTCGATTTAGCGTCCGAAAAAACAAAAAAAACAACAGCCTATTTAAAATTTTCATGAGACACCGACTGTATTTTGATATTCCTGTTATATATTGCAGTTTTTCAATTTTTTTGCCCACCTAGGGACGTCGTATTGATTCTAGACCGGTTTTATTTGATTTAGCGCACCAAGAAACATTGGAAACGAAACCATACACGACATTCGTTAAATCCGAATCCAACCTTATTTTAGGTTTTCCGGTAATTTACCACGGATTTTTGACTTTTTGGTTACTTAAAGTAGACTTATCGACCACTCGAGCACTTGAGCTGATTTTATTCGATTTAGCGCATGAAAATATACAGTAAAACACCTATTTTGAGGCGAAGTCCTAATTTTACAGGTTCTTCAAATGTTGCTGACTCAGCAAACCGGGTTAATGACGCCGAAAGAACCTTGTTTTTAAAATGGGTCCGTGCCCATTTTCTTTTTATGGTTTATTTTTCGTACAAAGTTTAATTAAAAAATAATAATCCGTTCCAGTGATAACGTTCATACACTATACCGACACTATGAAATACATACATACATACATACACACACACATATATATATATATATATATATATATATATATATATAACTTGAGCCATACGAGTAACGTCATTAACGAAATTTTTCAATGACAATTCGCTAAAAACTAGAAATAGTAACTCAAAATTACATTGATTACTAATGATTTAACTCCACTTATTTAAAGAATAATTTAAAAAAAAACAATTGTTGCATGAAATAATGTTAACACAGTATTGGAGGCTTGATTATAATTATTTGGTTTATTAGAAAAACAATCTAGTGATTGTATTCTGACGGAGTTATTGAGAATCGTAATCGATAAATAAATAAATAGATATCATAATAGTCAAGAATAGAAGTTTAAAAGAATAGATTGATTACAATAATAAATCATATATTTTTTTAAGAAATACTATCATTTTAAAAAAACTACAAATAAAAAAATTACATATAGAAATCTGTGCAAAAACTAACATGTTTTTGATGCTTCTAATAAAATGAATAGATAGATCAAGGTTTAATAAAATTATAAATTAATCAGGCCGTAAAATGCACGTAGTATTGTAATTAATACTAGTAATGCGTTGCATCAAGAACTCACGTCAAAAGAATACATCAAATAAAATTATTTATTTAAAGCAAGCGAAGATAGTCTATCCAAACATTCGGACGCTATACTATTTTAAAGTATAAAATCAAAAAGGCTCGCTTCGCTCGCTACAATACGTATATTTATCATAATACATAGTAAAAATGTATTATGATACAATGCTCGCTTCGCTCGCTAGATTGCTTATATTTATAATAATTCAATGTTAAAAAAAGGCTCGCTTCGCTCGCTAGAATGGTTATCTTTATCATAATACATAGTAGAAAAGGCTCGCTTCGCTCGCTAGAATGCTTATATTTATAATAATACAAAGTAAAAAAAGGCTCGCTTCGCTCGCTAGAATGCTTATATTTATCATAATACATAATAAAAGGCTCGCTTCGCTCGCTAGATTGCTTATATTTATAATAATACATAAAAAAAGGGTCGCTTCGCTCTCTAGAATGCTTATATTTATCGTAATACAGAGTAAAAAAGGCTCGCTTCGCTCGCTAGATTGCTTATATTTATCATAGTTCAAAGTTAAAAAAAGACTCGCTTCGCTCGCTATAGATTGCTTATATTTATAATAATACAAAGTTAAAATAAAGGCTCGCTTTGCTCGCTAGCTTACGTATATTTTTATTAATACAAAAAAAGGCTCGCTTCGCTCGCTAGATTGCTACTTTTACAATAATACATAGTAAAAAAGCTCGCTTCGCTCGCTAGATTGCGTAGATTTATATTAATGCATAGCAAAAACGGCTCGCTTCGCTCGCTAGAGTGTACAGGTTTATAATAATGCATACTAAAAAGGCTCGCTTCGCTCGCTAAATTGCTATATTTGTAATAATACAAAGTAAAAAATTGCTTGCTTCACTCGCTAGAATGCTTTTATTTATAATAATATATAGTAAAAAAGGCTCGCTTCGCTCGCTAGATTGCGTATATTAATAATAATAATAGTAAAAAAGGCTCGCTTCGCTCGCTTGATTGCGTAGATTTATATTAATTCATAGCAAAAAAAGGCTCGCTTCGCTCGCTACAGTGTGCATATTTACAATGCATAGTAAAAAAGGCTCGCTTCGCTCGCTAATTGCGTATGTTTATCATAATACAACGATATATTTTCTTTTTCTACTCTTTAAGAGCTTTAAAACGATATACAACACGATTTCATCGCTCAAATTTTTTTATTCGGTCCGTCATATTGGCCGCCATTTTGAAAATATTTTTCGGAATATTACCAAAAACTGTACAGCTCTGACGTATAGTTAATTTAATTTGTATAAAAGTATCTAAAGTATATTACAATATATCTTTATCTTGTACATTCTTATAAAATTAGTACAAAACTAATTATTATATTAAATTATGGCCGCCATGTTGAATTTTTCGGAATTTAGTATATAACATTTTTTGTTCTACTAATCAAGAGCTTTACAACGATATATTACTCGAGTTATTCCTTTAATTTTAAATTTTTTGAGTTCATTATTTTAGCCGCCATTTTTAAATTATTCAAAAAATTTTAAATGTTGACCATGAAACATATATTTTCTTTTTCTACTCTTAGAGAGCTTTAAAACGATATACAACACGATTTTTTCGCTTAAAATTTTTTTTTATCCGGTCCGCCATATTGGCAGCCATTTTGAAAATATTTTCGGAATATTACCAAAAACTATACAGCTCTGACACATAATTAGGTTTACCTGTATACAAAATTTTATCAAAATCGGTCAATTTTTACGGCAGTTATCGCGACACGTACAAACAATTACACAAACACACAAACATACAAACATACAAACATACAAACATACAAACATACAAACAAACATACGCGCCGTCCCAATCTTCTGAAATGTAAGAACTCACTTACGTTCGTTCAAAAAATATAAAAATAAAAAATAAACCTTCCCACACCAGACTTGCTACGCTCAGGCAATAAATACAATCTTTTTATTCCCAGTAGTTACCCATCCAGGTACTGGCTTCGTCCAATACTGCTTAACTTATATGATCCAACAAAAACCGTAGATGTATTTGCCGTAATGAAACGAAACTTGATACACTTATTTATTACATAAAGGAATACATTTTTTACCCAATTTCAAATCAGATTATTATTTTTTAATTCTTTAAAAAACGTATTCAAGTCATTCCATAAGAATTGAACAAATGCTGATAATGAGATAAAAATTGGTTACCGATCGACAAAATTTCCCGTGTTTTTTAAATTTTCAACATTTTTGCTGAGTCATTGTTGCAGGTTATTGACGTCATAAAATTATTTTCCGGACATCACAACTAGACCTAAAGATTGAATTTTGTACTAAATTTAAACTCTCTAGAATTAATACATCAGGAGTGAAATAGATAAAATGTAACTCCGTACTTTTGTTAACGATATATTAATGGCACATGTGTAAAAATCATAACTCTTTTTGAAGATTTATGATTTTTTAAATGTTTGTGGAGTCATCATTGTAGGTTATGACGTATCACATATTTCATAAACAATAGGGTTCGGGACATTAACAAGGTTGATTTTTGTACAAAGTTTCATTTTGATCCGAGAATGTATTTGAAAGTTACCGTGTCCCATAAAAACGTGTAGAACAAAAATCTCGTAAATACATACATACATTTATATATATATATATATATATATATAATATATATATATATATATATATATATATATATATATATATATATAATATATATATATATATATTCTTGATCAGTGAACCCTCCGCTTCCAAAAAATTGATATCCCCCACCCTTACCCTCCTACATGATCCCAACCTCATAAGCTAACTTTTTATTTGAAAATTCGCTAAAGCAAGGATATTGTTCTTGAATTAAACCCATGACTCCCACACCCAAAGCACATACACTACTACGATAATGACATTTCCCCTTAAATTTACAAAAGTATAAACGTACCCTGAATATAAGATGAGAAGGGTCGAAGATATGCCTCTGATCAGGTACTGAAGGTGTATGACCGTAAGAAGAATCATTCCGATCATCCTGGCCATATCCGCCTCTGAACTTGCTTCCTCCGTAATCAACATCTTTCGGCGGATATCCCCGAGATCTAGGTGGAGGTTTGGGTAAGTAACCGTTGAGAGGTTGAAGAACTCGGTTTTTAAATTTATAACTTCCTCTGGCTTCTCTCTGTGGTTTGTGTTTTCCCCAGTCACCAAAATTTAAACTGAAAATAATTAGAATTAGTTTCATATTGTAAATCGTGTGATGATTGTGATGCACCATTTCCCTTTTTGCTGGTAGTCAAAGGAACGTACGCCAAGTTGAAGGGTTGAAAAGGCATGAAATAATGGATATAAATCCATTATTTCACTGGCGATCACGTTCATATGGAAATGAAAGTTCCCTACGCTTTTACACCGTTGTGAATTTCTTCCGGTGCATAGATTGTCTTGCTGTGACCTTCAAGCAATAAACTTTTAAACAAAGACTTTTTTCAACCTTAGGTCGGGAACGTCAATTTCTCGTCAACGCTGTCGTCACCGGAAGATCCTGAACTTCAGTCTTAGGACGTACAAAAAAAGTGGAATTAAGTAATGGAATTAAGAATAATAGACGTATTCTTATCTCCCATAGAGATATAATATACTAGAGGGACATAGCCTATCCAAATACATTGAGAGGTCTGAAACACCTTTTTTGGGCTCTCAGGGGCTCATGGAAACCTCCTTCAAGAGTGAGTTAAGGTTGTAATATATCAATTGATTTTGGCTTCTCGCACATTGTTTGTGTTTTGATTTGTATTTTTAACGTAGTACTATATAAGTTACTGTAATTTTGTACTGATTATTTGATTATATTTATAAGTGAAGGTAGTCTACTTCGATGTTTCAAAATTTAACCTATAGGGCCACTCTATTAATAATATCTCTATGTTGTCCCCAACGTACCTTATATTTATTTACGTTATAACTAGTTGAAAATATTATGGCAGGATTATCTGTGACCCCAATCACTGATGCCCTAATTGTCGTCAATTATAAATCTGTTTATTCATTCTGGTACGTAAATTAAGATCGCTACTATCACCAGAGCAGGTATTTTTGGTTATTTATTTGAGGCTTTTGCCTTTTATTAAGTGTTTGTTGCTAAAAAGGCTTAGAGTAATTTTTATGATACCTGTTATGGCCATGACTTGTTCAACTACTGCATAAAACTTTGAACAATCTTTCACAATAATTTAGAAAACAAGGATTCAGAGAGATAAGACAAAAAATATTAACCCTTGAATATAATTTCCGATATTAGATCCGATGTTGGGTCCGATGTTTGGTCCGATGACATTGTTATAGAAATACGAGAAGTTGGAAGCCATGGTCGGAGCGAGTGGTTGGCGCGGCCCGATTCTCCGGCCTACACTAACTCATCACGGTACAACCCTCGGCTTGAGAACATAAACATCCCAGATGTCTATTTTTAATATCTTCACTTACACACATGCACGTGGTTCTTAGTCATCTCTGCCAAAAACATACCTTAATGAACCCTCATCTGGCTTAGTCAGACGAGAAAAAAATTTCGAAAGAAATTCGTTAACCAAAATATTTTGCTTCCAGTATATAAGTAAAATATAGATCTACAAAAGGATGGAGGTGGGTATTGATCCACCTAATTGTCAAATCCAAACAATAATGGCGTAGCAATACATTTTTAATTGAGAAAGTACCTAATCGCGAGTTCAGCTTAACTACATTTTGTTTCATATTCAACTTTTTATGAGAATATAGGTTTTAACTCTTAATAAAATAATCCAAAAAGCGAACAGAAAGAAACTTTTACCGCTTTTAACTTCCCAAACAAGAGGGAAGTAATATCCTTACGTTTTTGTCATTAGTGATGTGAGGGGGACTTGTGATGTTAGAGGGCCTGTGATGCCAGTGGGTCTGCGATGTTAGGGGTACTCAGGGGGGACAACTCTCTTACTAAAAACTGCATGGCGTAAAAATCCTTTAGTTTTATTTTTCAAAGCAATATATATATTTATAAGTAAAATTGTTTGCCTGATATGTTACACGGTGTAAAAAAGGGCTAAAAATATTTATTTCTATGATTGCGTGTTTGGGCTTCCACTTCTTTTTGTAATTATTATTTGACATACAGGGTGGAACATTTCAGATACACCAACATTAAATCCTAAATGATAGGGAAAGCATGGTCCAAGATTATGAAAATGGTCTCTACCCACTGAAATGGTAAATTTTATCTCACCCGGGTCAATTTACTTTTTTTTATCAATTTTTTTTATTGAATAATACAACAATTTTTGCTACAAGTATTAGAGTATGCAGTTTTTGTTGCTTGGTAAGGCATGTCAGAGAATCAATCCAGTAATTGCACACGAGAGAAGTATCATGTACTTAGATATGTTCTATAGATACTACCGGTGGTTTAAGATAAAATATGGAGATAGAATAGACATAATCGAATCTTGAGTGATTGTAATTTAAATTAAGATAAAATGGCGAAAAGTGATTTAATAAAATAATGTACGATAATAGCTGAATTAACATTATAAATTTATGAAGATATCTGTTCTCGAGGCCACTGCCTCCTCAGGCGTCGTATAGGATTATCAGGAAGGGTGTTTGAAGAAAGGGTTTGTACAAGAGGGTTAAGGGTGTTCGCTTTAGGATTCGTGGAAGCGTTTATAGCGGTATATAGAAAGATCTCGGACAAAAGGAACGTTAAGGTCGGTGTGGAGTGTTAGGTTTGATACGTAAAAAGGAGCATTTGTGATGGTTCAAAGGATTGGATTGTAGGATCTGAAGACGATTGGAGTTGGCAGGCTTGGTTCTAATCCTCACTTCTAGACCATAGGCCCATGCAGGTTTTTAATACGACATTATAGATACGAAGTTTATTACTTAGTGATAGGTTAGACCTAAGGTCCAAAAGACGCGACAGGAACTTGAAAGCGTCGTGTTATATCAGTACGTTTTGTTTTTGTGTGGTGTTGCCAATTTAAACGTCTGTCAAGGTTAAGGCCAAGGTATCAGACACTAGAGGATTGAAAAATGTAAACCTGGTTGAGGGTGACCGGAGGACAAGTGTCTATACGAAGAGCAAAAGTGACATGGACACTTTTCTGCTCGTTTATATTTATCCTCTATTTCCTTAACCATGATTTAAGAATAGAAAGATGGTACTGGTTATTATCAGAAACGGCGATATGGCTATTATGGACAGAAAGGATGGTCTTATCATCTGCGAAGGTTCCAAGGATAGTGGATGGATGTTCTGGGATATCGTGTGTATAAAATGAGTAAAGGATTGTCTAGGATACACCTTGTTGGACATCAGCTAGCACAGGGTAGAATGAGAAGAAAGATAATAAAGATAGAATATTTAAAAAATTTTATTTATATATTTTATAATATATTTTACGGAAAATTCGGAGATATTTAGACCTGTCAATGTCATTTTAAGAAAAATAAGTTTTAGATCACCGATCATATAACCTTTCTAGTGTTAAGTCGAGTTGATATGGAACCAAGATGGAGGGACAGAGTGCTCAGGCAGGAAGCATACTATAGCAAAACTTTCCAAGATGAGATTGCTTACGATAAAACAACCAGGGATGATTTTACCAATGAAATCAACTCAAGGTTCGTTATCCATTTGAATTGTTCGCTAGTCATTGCGGGACGAGTGTAGCTATAATACTAGAAAAATTAAGACAGATAGCCCCTTTTTCCAGTCTAGGATTCCTTTAACCTACGTCACCATCAGTCTTATCTATTTCTAAGGAAATTAAGAATGTCTTTACTACTAAGAAAAAGTTTTCCTTGTCGACAATACCCCCAGTTCTAAGGATTCTGTGGCTAATTGAAGTACAGACCTTACGCTCTGCGAGTAGATGCAATGGAGATTTGTAATCAACCGATTATCGTTAGCAACTTAGATATAGAGCAATACCCGGGTGATAAAAATGTTTATTTATCTAGCAATAACAAACCAAAATGCGAACCAGGTTCCTAACACTAGTTCTATTGAGAGATATTAAATACTGCATCTTGTTACTACTAGAATCCCCTATGATCATTATTGCCTATCTTATTACTTTTCCTTATTTATACCGTAGGCTATATACCTAGGAATATTCCTTAGTTACAGGTTATGTACCTAAAGGATTCGCATGAATAACAGTAGCAGTATCAGTAGGCTTTCTAAAAATCTCAAAACCCAAAGTATTATCTCTCCCGCGCGTTACAGTCAGGTCTAAATAATTAATTTTTCTATCCTGTTCAATTTCACAAGTGAATCTTTCCATGTGCAGAATACGTCATCAACGTACCGACGCCATTTATAAATGTACTTATGGAATGGGTTGCCTCGATCAATAACAAATTGTAAAACTGTGACATGATCAGCAGCCAAGCCTGAAAGGGGTGCCCCCATAGCCAAATCGCTAACACCTGAGTAAAACTGGCCATCAAAAACAAATTAATTTTGGTCCAGACATATTTTTATCGAGTCAATTAATTCCTGATTAAGTACAATTGATATCAGATAAACTCTTGGATAAAATACGGTCGAGCAATGGTAGTAGTAGAGGGTAGTGGTGGGGAGGTCAAGGCTGGTGAGTAGACCAACTTTAAGGTCCTTTTCACCAACCCCGTAACTCAATCACCCTCTACCACTACGCCTCCACCTCCTGTTCCCTGTTGAATCTCCTGGATTGGCCTATGAAAGGAGCAATGGTAAGCTAGCATCTCTAGGTACACTGGTGAAGAGGTCCACAACATCAAAGGACACAAGTATAGAGTTTTTAGGTAAACCATTGGACTAAAAAATATTTAAAAATTCTAAAGAATTGTTAACGGAATCAACCGCTTTAAAATTTGTAATATAAAAACTGGCTATTCAAGTATTAAGTCAATTTTAGACAAAACATCAAATGGAACTGCCGAAAAACCGTATTTGGCTGCATTCTTATATTTTATAATTATTTTACAGAAATGCCAAGAAGGCAGACAATTATTTTAGCAAGACATCTAAGCTGAAAGACTTCTTTGTGGTATGATATTTTGTCAATTTATTCGCCTAGGAATTCTAATTGCATCGGGTACAGTGTACCTGGAACTTTTTGTCATAACTTCGGTCTCGCTAAATAAATATTTTCTTTATTTAACGACATAATTAAATACAAAACATTTTTAATCACATTTTTGTAATAAAATGAGCACACGATTTCAGTATACAATTTGGTTTCTACGAGGTGTCGGCCCCCCTGCGGCCTCATGAGTGTTGTCCTGTTTCAGTTTGTCATTACTAGATATAAATGGCATAGTGCCAAAATATAACTGAATTTTTAAATGTATTTGCGAAAAAAAAACTTAATATGTTTATGTAATGTTGTATATGTAATTTAATAAACTTGGAACAAAAGCTTATAATAAAATTTAGCCTTATATATTTGTTTACTGCACATAGTTTTATACGTGTCGTGTATAAAATGTTTGCTGAGTCATTATTGCAGATAAATGACGTCATGATCACTTCTAATTGCGAGGAAATTTTAACAGAGTTATCAAAGGAAATGTTCCAATACATTCGTTTGATCTTATAATGAAAAGTTAACCAAAACTTAAGACTAAAGAAACTTTTGATTTGTTTTTCTCATTTTCGCGAAGCCAAGATGTACAAAGTTTTCAAAGATGTATTTATCTCAAATCTGGGTTAAAACGAAGATTGCAAGTTATAAAATAAATTCAGTTGCTATCAGCACTGCGAATAAATGTGTATTTTTATAAAAAAAAACTGAGAGAATTTTTTCAATCAGATAGATTCTTACCTATTGACAGGAGAGAAACAGGTATTATATTTTTCTAAAAAGCTAAAAGTTTGTACCCTGTGTCGAATAGGTTTGAGATCTGTGTTCCACAAAGGGTAAATAAATAAAAACTACGTTCTTAGTTGAGACGTTTCGACCCTACTGGTCATAATCATTCATCTGTAATATATTAAAAATAACATCCAATAAGTTGATAGAAAAATAATAAAAGTAGAATACAACATCTACAGAAATAAGTTAAAAATATGTACTTACAGTTAAAACATAAAGTAAAAGATGGTAAGATTCATAATCACCCCTAAGGGGATAAGTCAAGAAAATCAAAAGGTATCATCTCATCATCCAAGTCGAGCAAAGAAACTACAAAAACAGAAAAAAAGGGGGAAAAATAAAGATCAAGCAAGAGAAGTAAAAACAGTAAGAGTAAGAAAAATCAAAAGAAAATAACAAACCTGATAAAATATGTACAGGGAAAAGCAAGTAGTAAAAGCAGAAAAAGTGAACAAATCAGTAGGTACACAGGCAAAAAGAAGCAAAATCTAAGCGAAGGTAAAAAAATGATAAATAAATTTTAAAATTGATAACAGGGCTGAAAGATAACATGCAGAATAGCTAAAAGACATATGAGCAAATAACTGTATGAGCAACAGAAGGTGCAAAAAGAGAAATAAAAAGAAGAAGAGAGAATTAAGTTGTGGGCTGCCTTCTAGGGTGAGATGTAAAATTAAGGTATATACCGGCATAAAATTTATTTAGTAGTCTAGTATCAGTTTTTTTATTGACATTGTTTATGGATATATGGAGGGCTTATAGAGTCTTCCTTTTAAAGATATTTGTTTCCTTATCCAGAATTTTAATACCTTCAAAGTTAAAAGCATGTGAGAATTTGGTAGCATGCTCAGATAGTGCAGTGCCATATGATCCATTATTCACGTTATCTTCATGTTGTTTAATTCTCTCACTTAGAAGTTGACCACTTTCACCTATGTAGGTTTTATGGCAATCTAAACAGGCTACCTGATACACAGTACCAACATGATCTACTGTTGCTATAGTGTCTTTGAGGTTGCTATATACTAAATCTGCTTTATTAGCAGGTTTGCGTCCTAAAGCAATGTCACTGCAATCAAAACGTGGAAGTAATTTTTGGATATTTTCTGACAAACCTTTAATGTAAGTTATCCCATAAAATTTTTTAGGTATTGTTCTGGGTTGATTTGAGATGCTGTCACTAATTCTGTTATATTCGTAGATGGATTGATACCTTATATTTTACGGAGCTTACAGTAATTTTGAGTATACCTTACAGTGGATTTTATACTTATCCTTTATAACTAAAATGATTTTGATTATTTGCAGGACATTATCAAGAAACGAAATACTGCAACAGCCTACCTAAAGAATCTGGATTATGATTCAGTTGTAAGTATTCTTGAGTTAGAAGTATTTAAGTTATTGATTTAGCAAGTCATGATTTTTAATCTTGCTTATCCTCTTAGGTATATAGGAAAATATTGTAGTTGCACTAAAACTCCGAAACCGAACCTGTATTATCCTTTCAGGTGTTTTTAGACCTCATGATTAGTTTTCACAAACAATAAAGGTACTTTTCCAGATTAGGTGTCCCCTATTTTAAAGGCCAAAAAAATAAAAACGCGACCAATGGGAACTAGGGGGTTAATAGGAGGGGAAAATACTCTACAAAATGGATGAATATAACTGTTCCATAAGTCACATTTAGAGGTTAAATATATTTATGTATAAAAACAAGGGAATATACATTTTAATTAATTAATACAAACAAGTTCAGTCCATTTCACCAGCTTCCAGCTCTTCATTCCGTAGATGGAATAGGAGATCCTCTTGGAAATTGACGCCAAAGTTTTGAATGACGTGGATCAGCGAGTAGCATCTCCTAGCTACTGGTTTGATGAAATCTCTGTTCATTAACCTGAAAAGTCAAAAACAAAAATTTATAATAAAATAATATCATAAATTGTAATATCTTTTAAGATGAAAATGTATGTATAATTATTATAATACATTCTAATCATTTGAATATATTTAGTTTATATATTCAAGATGCAGGAAAAACGCGAAGTTCCATAAAAAGCATTTATCTTATTACTAAACAATTTTTAACAAATTTAAAAAACAGTGATACAAATATTTATAAATAGGCAAACTAAATTATAAACCAAATATTTCCAGATTTAATAGATTAGGAAAACTACTAAAATAAACTAATTATATTTAGTATATAATTAATAAAAGGGAAGGAAACACTTACTTGTAACCATAGATTGAAGTTCCCGTCTGATTTATTGAGAGTATTCAAAAAGTGCGGTTCCTTTTAACTGATTCATTTTAATAAATCTATGTCAATAAATAAGAAAAAAAAGAAAAACTTTGGAAAAATATAATGAAAAGTGAAGTGACATGTAAAATAGAAAATGTCAAAAAGCTGTATTGACATATTATGTATAATATAAATAAAGAACTTTCATTAAGTCATTGTAACGCTTAAAATTAGAGTACATGAAAGAGAAAGAAATAAAATGATCGAGAACGGGATACCTCAGAGCTTTTTGTCTCGGTAATTATTTCCCTATGCTTAAGTTCACACATATTGGACTCAATTCGCTCTCTATTTAATCTTTATGAAAAAACTGCAACAGTCCCAAAGGTTCATGTAGTGGTAATTTTCGATGCTGCTAAACCCGAGAGATATGACAAAACCCATGGATACACTTTCCGTGTTAAAAAATATCTATATTAGTTTATTAGAGAACAATTAAACTGAAGAATCCCCATAACCTTTTTTTCCAGACTAGATGACACCTTTTAATCTATATAAATTGAGGGGACACCTAGACTGGAAAAGGATCCCTATAGCCTCTTTTCCAGACTAGGTGACACCTTTTAAGCTATCGAAACATTGTGGGGTCACCTAAACTGGAAAAGGATCCCTATAGCCTCTTTTCCAGATTAAGTGACACCTTTTTAAGCTATTGAAACATTGTGGGGTCACTAGACTGGAAAATGATTTTTTGAAGGTTAATATATCCATTTTCAGTGTATTATCCCCACCCATAAACCCCCTGGTTCCATAAGTCCCGAAAGATTGCTAATGAAAGGAAAATGTATCCATTTCCCAGTGTATTATCCCCCCCCCATAAACCCCTAGTTCCCATCATTCCCGTATGATTGCAAATTAATGGAAAATATATCCATTTTATAATTAATTAATGTTCAAAAAGTAAATAAACACAAGTGACACCTAAACTATCTATTTACCATATGACACCAAAGCTAGTTTAGATGACCCCTAAGGGGACACCTAATCTGGAAGAGTGCCACAATAAACTGGGTAGGCTTCCGTGGTTAAAAGATTTTCGTGTTCCCGCGGTGACCGCGTCAATGTAGATGAAGAATCTGACGTTTCGCTTGACTGTGGGAGGCATCATTAGGGACGTAGGACATCATGGATAGAAACACAATGCTCATGTTGAGTTTTCATCCATGATGTCCTTCATCCCTTCGGTCACCACCTTAGGTCAAGGCCTAAACTTCAGTTTTTAAAAGTTTTCTGTCTGTATGTGTCTGTTACCATCATGGCTTCCAGTTTATTTATGTAAGAGAGTTGAAAGTAGGAACAATAATCAATGTTTAGGTCTATTTGTGATATCCGGAAAATATTTTTTATGACATCATTTACGAAAATCATAAATTTCGAAAATTCATAAAACGCAGAAAAAGCTTTTGATCTATATTATTTTATTATGTTATTGTTAGTTTCAGCCTAGTCGCGATTACTGGAGAAGCTACAAGGACTACATAACCTACTCCGTCTGTCCGTTTATCATGCAGATGGACACTTACTCATCTATGAAACAGCTGATGAATCGAGGAACTGGCAAGTAGGCATACCTCTCAGTTCATTTTCTTACTTTTTACAAGGCTTTGTACCAAGTTTGATTAATGATATTAATAAATATTAAACCGTTCGAAAGATTACGTGTTCACAAAACACGTAAAAGCCTGGCATACTTCTACGTAAGCAGGTAGAAAACCTAATTCCTTGTCATTAGGGGCTATAACGACTTTATGTTAGTGGTAATTTAGCTGGCAGTGGCCTGCCAGTATGCTTACAAGGTCTCCAAAACAATATCTGTTGATCAATAAACTATTAGTTTCATTAGTTTAACTTTTGGCGGAAATTAATAGCCGGGAGTATAACGGATTTTTTGGTGTCTTTAGACAAGCGAAGCAAGTCCATAGTGTAGAGGACAAGAATAGCAAATTTGATTTTTTAATCTTATTTTTGGAAAAAGTTTATATTGGTGAAAATTGTCTCTTTCAACCAAGTTTTTAACAAATTTATTATTCTTACTGTTCCTGACCAATTGAATTTTTAACCATGATCAGAGCCCTAACAGTATTTTTCCAATAGGCACCTGATTGGTCGGCGTTCTTACTGCTTCAAGTCTTTATTCCGGACCAGTTAATTTTTTTTTCCCGCACTGTCAACTGATTTTAACAGTGTGTTATACTATAACTAGAGATCATTATCCCTGTATTTCTAGATTCAGTAATCTCTCCTTCGTGTCACTATTAATTTGATAGTACTCTTAAATTTTGTTTAAGCACCCATTACATGTTTTTAGATTCTAGATTATATTTATTTATTAAAAAAATTGTTTTGTCTTTCACTATTTCTACGATTGCTAATAAATGTTAATTTAAGTCATTATTTTTGAACAGGCTGGATCAGTATAGGAGCATTTGTGATGACTCGGGTTATCGTAAACTGGACTCTGACTTATATTATGATAGGAATGGGTGCTTATCACAAGCAGGGTATATTCTACTTCAGACACATCCTTCCTATAGCTAAGTGTCAGTTCGTTATATTTAGTCAATAATATGATTAGAATTTTTAGGTTTAAAATAGACTATGAAGTCTTTAGGAGCAAAACAATCCCTTCCTGAACCCATGACAGTTCTTTGCTGCCAATACCAACAGATCAAGTCTCCCAGCTGCTGACAGTCCTCAGATTAGCCATGGCTCACCGCTTTTCTGTTAAGTTATTAATGGAACAATCAAAGCCCCGTCTATTTCCCTTGTGAAGGTTCCTCAAGGGTGGGGGTTGCTGCCACTAAGAGACAGCAAAAACAAATTTTTATTTTTATTCCATTATAATCGGTATTGACCTTGGATCATCAAATTCGTTATCTTCTGACCTTAAAACGTTATACAGCTCTACATTTAACACCCTACAATTATATTTTATTTTCCAAACTACGACCATAGTTTGCATCAGAATAGCAACGAATTTGGTATACGCCACATTAGAACACACAGAATGCGTCTAGCACGTTAAATTTTTAAGTTAATTAATGGTAAAAAGTAAAATTCTAACCATGATATCAAAAAATCAGAAGACACTTGGATCATCAGCATAATTTAATGAGAATTTGTACAAAATTGAAACTCTCTACGGAACATATTGAGTATACATAAGTAACAGTAACAGACTATACATAAGGTACTTCATTCTTACAGTGGGCATAAGGCCTCCGAAGCAGTGGTCCCAAGGTCATAAGTATTTTGGGGATTGACCAATCAGAGAAGCCGCTGCCAACCTCTCACTTAAAAAGAGAAAAAAAATCCCTACCACAATAACCGCTGTAGGGAAAAAACCTTCTTCGCGGCAATCGTTCAATTTGTTGTGGTCCTTCTTGATTAACATCGTTTTGAAAACAACTTTCAATTTACTTAAAATGATATTTTAAAATAAAACTACAACAAAAGAAATGTAAAAAAACATCGCCAAGCAAATACGGGTAAATAACCTGATTTGTTTACACAGTTTTTTCCCGCTCCCTTGTTGCAGGGATTTTTTTGCTTAAGAATCAGTGGTGCCTAAACTGACCTGTCAAGATTTTTAAACTAAACGATAGGCTGTAGTGCTAAATGTGACTTTTGTCACTTAAAATTTTAAATACAAGTCTTGTTCTTTACAGATTTCCCCTATCTAACTACTGGCATGATGATCTGGACCATGAGCACGAGCATTGACATGTCTTCTGAAGTTTTAGTTTATTTTATTTTGGTAAATATCCCAACAATATATATATATATATATATATATATATATATATATATATATATATATATATATATATATATATATATATATATATATATATATATATATATATATATATATATATATTATGTGTGTGTGTGTGTTGTGTGTGTGTGTGTGTGTATGTATGTATGTATTTTAAACAAATAGACGAAGTTTAATTTATTTTTTTGCAATACTTCCGCTCTTATTGCTTGACATATATAACGTTATGTAGTGTATGTATGTGTTAGTCGTGAAACAAATCAAGTTTTACGACTAATACATTTGCAAAGTCGATAAATGTATCAAAAAAGAGAGAGAAATGCATTCACGCACGAAGACAGTGGTCTGTCAACAGTGTTGGACTCAGGGTTAAGCACATATCAACTAAAACACACTCCGCAAAACCCCTTAAACCTAGCCTGGAACCGTTATTCACATTACTTCAGACTAGGTCTTATCTTGAGCCTTCCGCTCCCTTCCATCTTACCCCCCTATTTCCCCTTTTGTCGAAGCTTTATAGTGGGTCCAGACGTTGGAAGGAAACTTGCAACGCCTAGCAGTATAAATGTAAAAGTATGTCACTTGCAAAACTAGTAATATGACAAACTCATAGAGGCGCGAAACGCGCAAAGCTGCCCCCAATGTCGTGGAGCGGTGAAGTGTCTAAAGACCCCTTGTTTTCAGTAATGTAAATATATAAATGGAATTATTATTATTAATGTTTGTTTGCAGTATACACTAGCAGCTTTGTATATTATAGACTTGAATTTCTCAGGATGCGACAGGGGTTTGAAGTTACCTTCAGACGTATTGTGTTTCAAGCCAAACCTCGACCACATAGAGGTCAGTAAGTGTCATAGAGTGCCAGGAGATGATTTTCTCATTGAGTGTCCTGATAAGCGTAAATACTTGCTCTCAGAACAAATCATATACTAGTAAGTGTTGGTTTTATTCAAACCTCAAACCATGTAGAGTTCAGTAATGTTAAGATTATTAAGTAAGAACCATTGACCATTCTAAAATAAATTAACCGAAACACGTATGTTTTCATACCCGAGTGCGAAGCGGAAGAAAATAATTATTGCTTTAGGAATCATGCAATTTTGTTATCTTGCTAAGTACAAGATTTTACCTTCAACAGAGTATAATTCAATAATATAGAAATAATGTAATAGAAAAACTATTTAAAATATGAAATGACATTAAACAAGGTCTCTTATGTTTGAGATCGGTTTCAGCTAACGATCTTGAATAAAGGGGATGTCGTGTCGTGTTAAAGAACTTTTTTGACCTCATGGACGTTGTATGATATTGAAAAATAGCAGCAAACTTACCTTCTCTTGGTTATTTCCAAAAAAAGGCTAAAAAACGAAGGTTATGTGACAATGAAAAATTGAGTTTGCTCCTTAAATTTCTTTTGTGTTTGTCGTTCGGTGTTCGTCACGATTTTAGTAACCTATGGTACTTGTTAAGTCAAATAAAATAGAAGAGTTATAAAAACCGGGTACGGGGTATCGCGGATCTTTTTCTCACCACATCGGATTAACTACGCTCATCCTTTGAAATTCCGACTCCTTCGCTCGTCCTCAGATTATATAAATCACCAAATAAACAGCAGCGCGTTTTCATGCTAGCTTTGCACGTCCTCAAGTAGTAAATACATTCGTTTTATTCTCAGTGGCCACCCATCCAAACGCTTACTTCGCCCTATAATGCTTAACTTTTATGATTCAACTTGCCGCATTGAAACGAAACTTAGTATAACTTATTACCAAAGGGATATTCTTGTTCCATATTTCAACTCTTTTGGTGTTTCGACTTTTTTTTAAAAAAAAAGTATTTGTCATTTGATAAAAATTGAACTAAGGGCGATAACGAAATAAAACTTGGCACGTATGTTGGTCTTATATATGACTACATGTGGGGCCAAATCTCAAATCGATCGATAAATATTTCCGTGTTTTTTGAATTTTCGCAATTTTCGCTGAGTCATTATTGGAAGTTAATGACATTTTACAAAAGTTTTTTTCCGGATAGCACTACTACATCTAAAACTTTATGAACTATCTAGCATAAATATGATGGGATACACTATGATAACAGACACACACTTAAACAGATAGACAACTTTGTGAAGGTCTTTAAAACACCTTGAAACCAGGGGTGTAGTAGTAGTTGTAGTAATATGGGGGGGAGTGGCAGTAACTGACAGGCAAGTAGGCCACGTTGTTGGGCCCTTTTTTCCAGCTCCCTGAGATGTGTGTGTTTTACTCCTTTTAATTTCAAGTGTAGGTATATTTCATCTAATTAAGACAAAAGAGCCGTGAATTTCAATGGTTCCTCTTATGCTTTTTTCAAGCAATCGTAAATATTTTCATTGTCTCTCATAGTCTATTTAAAACTAGGAACAACACATGCCCTCGCTGTTAAACCAGACCTCCATACACTTTAAACTACAAGGCAGACACACTATCTGGGGGCACGGCAGTGCCCCAGCCAAGTCTTGCTGTATAAGATACAAGTTTCATATCCAAGGCTGGCACTGACGAACACCCTTTTCCCGAAGCAATTCGGAGCATTTTCTACCCCCTTATATCTTTTGACCTGGTTATCCTAGAATCTTACAATTTGGCTTACGCAAAGATCATATTGGAACAATATTACTTTTGAAATTACAATTCTTTATCTTTTATAGAACACGAGAAATTTTGCTTTGAAAATGGCAAATTTCGACTCTGACTGACTGACTGACTCACTCACTGACTCACTCATCATAATTCTAAGGCACTTCTAATAATCGCAGAAACTTGAAATTTGAAATGAGAGTAGGGTTTGTTTGCTAAAGCAAGGGAAAATTGTAAGATTTGCAATATTTCAATTTGATCACCTGAATATTGCCTCTGATATGAAAAATTAGTGGTTTATAACGACTTCATCAACAACTTATGATTCATTATTTGTAACATGGAAATATATATGTCTAACAATAATATAATGACTGTATTATATAAGTGATATATTTTTCTTAAACCTTTATCAAGAATGTTAAGAAATTTAAATAATTTAAACTTAAGACCATATTGTTGATTTCAATATTAAGCATCCATTGTTATAACTATTTCAGATGCAACATGAGTTATTTTACATGTTGCTTTGTATGAAGGGTTCGACCCCTGGGGCCTGGGGTACTACCTGCTTCTGACTTCAGGCACTCAAAATTTGTTAAATTATATATATATATATAATATATATATATATATATATATATATATATATATATATATATATATATATATATATATGTCATCTAAATTTAAAAAAAATACTATTTATCATGTTTGAAAGTTATACCAATGCAAAGTATAATATTATAAATTGCAAGAAATTATATGGAAAGAGGAAATTACACGATTATGAACAGCTAAATAAGCTTCTAAATCGTTAGTCGACATGTCAAGTCAAGGTTTTTTTTTATTTAAAAGGCGTGGGTTAGTGTCGTATATTAATATTTGGGAAAAAATATTTAAGGTAGTGCAAGAATCAACACACGGTAATAACAGAAATTTAAATGCCGTCTAGATTTATTATCTACATGTGACATTAAGATGGACCAAAAAAGACAGGAAATAGGCTCTTCCAAAATCTATACATCTTAGGTTCAGCAGCAAAGTTAATCGAAATTACTTACAAAAAGAAGTGAGATCGCAACAAAAACTCCGTGAAAAAATCCAGCCAAGTCTTGCGTAAAAAGATATGATATCATAGTTTACGCCAAGTCTATTCATACGCTGTTTTCATAAATCTTAAGAGATATAGATGATTATTTAATATCCGCAACATATGCGCTCAAAAGCCTTACAAAATTTAACAGTAAAGAAATTTCTGACTAGACAAGAACGCAGAGGTAAAATTATTTAATCATGAATTTCTTCCTCAAATAATATTGAAGGTTTTTTTAAAAAAACTAGGTATTACCTATTTATTTATTCTATGTTTAATTTCAATATTTAGCGCTCTTGCCAAGACAGAAATTTCTTTACTGTTAAATTTTGTAAGGCTTTTGAGCGCATATGTTGCGGATATTAAATAATCATCTATATCTCTTAAGATTTATGAAAACAGAGTATGAATAGACTTGGCGTAAACTATGATATCATATCTTTTTACGCAAGACTTGGCTGGATTTTTTCACGGAGTGTTTTTGTTGGGATAGTATTATAATGAATCTACTATGAGGGTCTCTAATTCATTTAGGGTAAGGGATCTTTAACGAGTACCTGACAACGCACAGGTTTGAGATCACCGGCTTTTACGTCCCTTCTGAAGGATGTGGTACGCAGAATTTTTATCCTTTTCATAAAAATCCCAGAGGCCCGTGCTAGGATTAAACACATGACTAAATAAACTCGGAAGTTTAAAGTCCATTCATTCTTTGTATTGGCCGCGTACCTTAACCTATACACCACGGGTGACTCCAACCAGGAGTGTAGCTATCAGGGCTATGAGGCCTATAGGGAGCGCATTTGAAGAACATAAAATTATAATTAATACAAACAAATAATATTGTGTAGTTGTAAAATTAATATCTAAACAATAATATTGAGATAGAATCTGGTATTATTTGTTCATAACCTAACAATAAGAAGGGTGCAGTAGTGTTATAAGTTGTCCCAGTGTGTAGAGAGAGGGTTGCCGATAGTATATTGCATGGGACGATATGAATTTCTCTATCTCTAACAATAAAGTCCCTTACTTTATGCGGCCTATTCTTTTTGTTGATAAGTAATACCAGTTTGGTAAAAGAATGATTATAGGAAAACCAGGTTCAAAGTCAAAGTAGAAGTTAAGATCAGAAAGTTAAGATAAATGGTGTCATGGGCAAGGCACATACTTCAGAATACTCAATACCACAGGGCACTGTACTAGGACCTATTTTGTTTAATATTTATGTGAATGACCTAAAAAACTTAAACCTAGAAGGCAAAGTATTGTGCTTTGCCGATGACACATGTATTTTGACTTGGTCAAATACGTGGGAAAGTGCTCTCCGAAAAGCAGAGCATAATATGAATACCCTCTACAACTGGCTATGCTTGAACAAGTTGTCTTTGAACGTCGATAAGACTAAACTAATGACCATCTCTCTAAACTCAAGTGGTCAACCAGCTCATGATGCTTACATCAGAATTCACGAGGACCCCTGTACTACTTTGCATCCCACGAACTGTCGGTGTCCTAAAATACTAACATGCAATACAGCTAAATACCTGGGTATAATTATAGATTCGACACTCTGCTGGAAGCCTCAATTAGATTTATTAACTAAAAGATTAAAAAAAATGCTTTATGTATTTTTAAATGTCAGAGGGTTTTTAAAGTTAGAACATATAAAAATGTTGTACTATGCTCTAACAGAGTCTATCTTGAGGTATGGGATCTTAGCGTGGGGCGCGGCTTCGGACGCAGCACTTAACTCGCTGAACATTATGCACAGAGCTGTGCTCAGAATAATAGCAAGAAAAGACAGACTAACAGACACTAAACAACTATTCAAACATTTATCATTTATGAATATAGATAAACTATTTCAGTACATCTCATTAATTAGACTTTTCAAATATTTAAATAATTTTGGCCTTTTCGAGCATGCTCACTCAACGAGGTCTCAAACGACTACCTATAGAAATTTGCAAATTCCTAAATATAATACCTCGGCAGCCAAAAACAATGGATTTATACATCTATTACAATATTTAACTCTCTTCCTAGCCATCTAAAAACCTTTTCTGATTTCCAAATCTTCAAAAAGAGACTAAAAGAATATTTTTTATCAACTAATTAATAGAAAATTATAAAATAAATAATTAAAATTAGTTCTGTTTTTCATTCATTAAAATTTTTAATTCATTTTATAAGATTAGTCACAATATAAATCAAGATAAACCTGGGTCACGATAAGATAACATTACTAGTATTTAATTATAACTCTTTGTTTATATAAATTATTGCTATTTATATTTATTTTGTATTATAGTAATACAATAATAATATTGTATTATTATTGTCTATAACGCTAAATTAGTTACACAAATGTGCGTGCGTGTCTGTATAGTGCGCATAGTGCAGATATATTACTTCTAACAATGCTTTTCTTCCATTGCGCGGTGTTTTTTTTTTTGGCGCGTGCTTGGCATTCTGGATCTGTTCTTTTGCGGAGTGTAAATGAGGGTTGCTGGTTCGTGATTGTAGATTCGGTTGCTGGTTGTAGATTCGGTTAAGAGCGAAACTTAAATAGGTAATTTTTTTGGCTAGTTTCAATTCTGCTCTTATTCGCGCTTGTAGTTCTGCGAGGAATTGGATCTGAGGTGCTAGCCATGCGCTTGGAGTGCTTTCGCGCGTAGTAATTGTCAATAACATCTGTGTGACTATCAAGCTTGTCGTGAATCTTATGTAAACTTCCACTGTATTTTAAGCTTTGATTGTTAATATTTAATAATTAAAACAATATTTTTGAGCTAAATAAGTAAATATATCTAAATGACACTTAAAAAATATGTAAGTAAACCTTAAGAACGGATGAATAAATCAAATAAAAATACTCCCTCTCATGCCGCAGTACCTGGTCCTTTTATGAGAGGTACTCTTTGTATTTTGTTTAGTGGTAGAGTTTATTTTTTATTTCTTTGGAAAAATTAATTCTGTCAATTGTAATTTTATATTTTTTATAATAAAAAAGAAAAAAAAAAAAAGAAAAAAAAAAAAAGTACAAGATTTCACTATTAGGATATCAAAATGCTCTCATATGTTTCAGTTACATGGCCCACGATGCTCAGTACAAACTGCTCCAGAACGTAGTTGCCGCTGCTCTTCTTGTGGCAATAGTGTATTTTAGTGGTAAAATACACGCACAATGAAGGTAAATAATTATTTATTTTCTCTTTTTTATTTTATTTTATTCAATTACTTATATTTTTGTAATTCCAGGCTAGAGCTAATAAAGTTGTCGTCATGAAGCGATATATATATAATATATATATATATATAATATATATATATATATATATATATAATATATATATAATATATATATATATATAAGTCTGTCTGTGTGTGTATTTTAAACAAATAGACGAAGTTAAATTTAATTATTTGCAATACTTCCGCTCTTATTGCTTGATATGCTATGCGTGCCGTGTATAATATGAGATAAATATTACTTGCCGTGCCGTGTATAATCTATGAGATATAATACATATACTAATGCTGTATAATCTATGAGATAAATATGCTATGCCGTGCCGTGTATAATCTATGAGATAAATATTACTATGCCGTGCCGTGAGATAAATATTACTATGCCGTGCAGTGTATATCTATGAGATAAATATTACTATGCCGTGCCGGTATAATCTATGAGATAAATATTGCTATCGTGCAGTGTATAATCTATGAGATAAATATTGCTATGCCGCGTAGTGTATAATCTATGAGATAAATATTACTATGCCGTGCAGTGTATGAGATAAATATTACTAGCCGTGCCGTGTATAATCTATGAGATAAATATGCTATGCCGTGCAGTGTATAATCTATGAGATAAATATTGCTATGTCGTAGTGTATAATCTATGAGATAAATAAACTATGCAGTGATAATCTATGAGATAAATATTACTATCCGTGCCGTGTGAGATAAATAATGCCGTGCAGTGATGAGATAAATATGCCGTGCCGTATAATCTATGAGATAAATATGCTAGCCGTGCAGTGTATAATCTATGAGATAAATATTACTATGCCGTGCCGTGTATAATCTATGAGATAAATTGCTATGCCGTGCAATAATCTATGAGATAAATATTACTATGCCGTGCCGTGTATAATCTATGAGATAAATATTGCTATGCCGTGCAGTGTATAGACTATGAAATATGCACATTTTCATTGAAGAATTTAAGAAAATTAGATAACAAGTTGTGACGTTATAGCTCAGAAATAAATACTAAAAACTTAAGCAAAAATTTAATAGATAAGCATAATAGCGCTCATTACGAAAAAAATAGTCGAGGCTTGCGGTCCTTCGTGCCAGATTGTTTTCTAAATCATATCTAAGTTAGTTTTTTATTTACAGGTCATTAGAATAGCAATATTAGCTAGAATGATACTTGACTTAGTGCTACTAATACTAGCAAGAGATCAAATCATTAGAACAGATATTTCCTCGTCATTTCTTCCCAGTTTATTTAAACATTTTGATTCATATAACGAGGTAACAACTTTGTCTATTTTCCCATATTTGACATTATTACAATTATATAAAATCGGGTACGGGGTACCTCGGGACTTTTCCTTATTACATGGATGAGCGTATAGTCCATCCTCCCTGCTTCAGACTCACCCTCACTGACTCGTCTGAGGACAGCTTCGCTCGTCCCCAGAAATACAGTTCCCCAAATTTATAATGCAACATGTCTTTGCACTAGCTTCGCTCGTCTTCAGATAGTCACTGCATCCGTATAATTTTCAGCGGTCACCTATACAGCACTGACCACGTTCAATGCTCCTTAATTTTTATGATCCAACATAAATCATTGTTACTTTTCGTATTGAAACGAAACTTAGTGAACTTATTTATTAGGTAATGGTATACACTTGTACTTAATTTTTAACTTAATCAAACTATTTTCCAATTTTTCATGACTTTTTAAAAAAAGTAGACTAGGCATTTAATAAAGATTGAACTAATGCTGATAACGGGATGAAACTTGTCACATATGTTAGTCATATACATAGTCAAATGCGTACTAAATCTCATTTTTTCGCGTTTTATGATTTTTCGAAATTTTTGCCGAGTCATTATTGCGGGTTAATGACGTCATAAAAATATCTATTTTCCGAATAGCACAACTACATATTAAAATTGAGTGATAAGAAGGTGAAAAATCACAATATAGTGTTTTATTTTATTTATTGTTAATCAATGTTACTTTTAAATAATTCTAGTTAGCACTAGCACAAAATTACCTTTTCATTGCATTAAATTGCTTAAATTAGTTGTAACAAGTATTAAAATTAACTGATAACAAGCTGATTTTCACCGTAATGGTGTTTTAATTAATTAATCAATTTTATTTAATCACTAAAATAATTAATAACTCAATAAATTAGCTTTTTTGTAAAATAATTGTTAAAATTATCCGTTTAGGTTTAATTATTTCTGAGTTAAATCGGACAAATCCAAGTCTGTAGTGATAAGAGCCTGATTCTATATTTAAAATCCTGGAATAATCGAAGTATTTAGCCATGAAAATATTGGACATTTTTTAGCACCAATGGTCGTTCAATTCATTTTTGTCTCATGTATCACAAATTAACTAACAATAAAGAAATAAAACACTATGTAGTATATTTGAAAAATTTAACAATTTTATTATGATGGATTGGGTAAAAAAAACGGCTGTGGGAACCGCGTAACTTTTTCTCAGCACATTAAATTCATTACGCTCCTATCATCGTCTCCGCTACGGAAACATCTCTCAGATTTGAATAATTTTCATTGATTGCAGGATTTGTACCTCGGTTCTTACGCTGCAGCCCGGTATGTACCCACTTTGTTTTCAGTACAATGGGCTGGTACATCCAGGATACCAAACTCTACCAAGCCTCAGAGAGATAGTGTCATCATCATATTTATAGATGCAATTATAAGTGTTATAGAGTATTCACTCTTCTGTGTAATGTATAGTCATGGTGTCGAGAAGACTACTTTTTCAAGTTCTTTTATTGTTGGCAGACAAGGTATACAATGGTATTTATAGATTAGTTACTAAAACAGAATAAATAGATTATAAGAGATGCAGGAGTGGAGTATAATGATCTATATATTTCATAAGCTAAGCAAACACTGATTTCTGATTGTTTATCAACCATATATCTTGTTCAGGACATTGTTTTCCTTATGTATGGAGGCCCCGGGTAGGAGCCAAAGGGACATCACCCCCCTGGACAAAATTATCTATTTTTTTCTAAATACCTACTCCGAGATATTTTCTATGATAATCGTACTCATGATAATTCCACTCACACATATGTAAAATTGTTTATGTATATGTTAAGGTAAAAGGGTACCAGTGATAATGATCTATGTGTTCCTAAAAACCTATGTCGACAACGGGAATTTCTCTATGATCATCGTACTCATGATATTTTCACTTACTCATTTCAACTCTTTTTGTAAGACCTCCATTTTTATCTATATATATATATATATATATATATATATATATATATATAATATATATATATATATATATAAATAATATATATATATCATATACAATTTAAGTGTGTGTGTATAGATACGTAGGCATATATGGCGAGGTTACGGATCCTATTGTTTTACACTAACTTACACTAAACACACGTTACCAGTTATGACGTAAGAAAAATTTAAAAAATTTGAATGACTGCAATATTAACCAAGGTAACTTGCCAAAACTTGCAGACTGCCAAAACGACAACACACACGGTTTCATCTCAATCGAACATCCCACATGGCACAAACGTATACTCTCATATAAATGTTGTATCTATGTTATCAATGACTCTACGAATGGTTTAGTAGTGCTAGAGGTACAAGACAAGGGGTCCCACTTCTTTTTACATCCTGGCCTACCCATAATGAACGCGACGAGCTAAAAGGCTCGTAGCCAGAGGGCACAGGGCCACCGCTCCCCCTGGAAAAATTAACCCCCCCCCCTGACAATATTTTTTAGTGGAAGTTCCTAATAGATGTGTGAATATCCGACTCCTCTGGGATTGGTTTTCCTTCCCCCAAGTTTTAAGAAAAAAAAATCGAAGTACCATCTAGGACACAGTTTCAGCTCAATCGGGCCATCCTAAGTTGTGCAATTGTCAAATAATTTAATCATGACGTCATTACCATTGAGTAAAACGAAGGTGTTTTTACTAAACAGTGGTTAATAATTGCTACACGAATGTATATATATGTATGTCCGAAAAGATCAAAGCAAGCCTCGCAAATAGCAAGACGATAACAATTTGCTAAATAATGGCATAAACAACAATAATGTGGCTCGAGGGTCAACGCCGCGTAGCGGCTACGAGCTGAAGCTCTGTTTCTTATGCCTCTTATTATACCCTTTTTTATACTGAGGGTGCATTCGCGACGCTCGATCGGTCAGAGCGCTCGGGTCAGTGTGTTCAGTGGTGGAGGTGGATGGTGGGGACAAATATTCCCCCACCATCGTACTGATCACACTTGGTCTTGCGAACGCGTTTTATTCAGGCTTGTGTGTACAGTTGTTAGGTTATACTACTGTTGTTGTCACAACATCGTAAAATTAAAGATTTTAATTAAAAGTAAAACGTATAAATTAAAGAGAAACAGCATAGAAACACAAAACAGAAACAAACACTGAAACAGCACAGCACAGTACATATGAATATGAAGGTGAGATAAAATTTTGTATTTCCCGCTAAGAAGGTTTCAATTGAATAGGATTGGGGAGAAGTGATCGAACTAAACCTGCCGAAAGCACGGTTAGTAGGATCCGCCCACCTCTACTATCCTGGCTTCCGCTTCTTTTGGCTCCTCCCCCTGGCCACGCCTCTGAGCACAATCATGGTAACTAGAATACACCTCTTGTTCAGAACGCTCTGAGCGCTTGGGCGTCGCGAATGCACCCTGATTGTCTGCATACAAAATTGTACACAAACGACATTTGACATTTGTATTAATAATAAATTATTACACGCTTTATAATATTTATGAAACGGTATATTTTATTAAACAATTTTCCATTTATATTCCTGTTTTAATGGGAATATAAATGGCTCTTAAATACAATTTTTTTTACATAACCGTAAAAAAAGTTGTTAACGTAAATCATAAAATGTGAAAATTGCAAGTAAGCATGGTGCATTTTGTATGGTTCAATAAGAGTCGCCCGTAAAACCTCATCCTGTGTGGTCTTTGGTTCACACAAAAAATGGCTGAGTTTTCGCGCGAGTAAGTGACCTCCGAAATCAAAATAGTTCATAAGTTGGTTTTGACAGTTTTTAACTTCTATGTAATATTTAATTACACAGTTTTTTTATATAAACTTAAATAAAAGAAAAGCAAAAGGCAGTGCCTATCTCATAAGCACACTCCTACATAAATTTTTCTTCCTGATTATTATATAATTATGTAATCTACTATGTAATTCCTTCACACGCGATGTTTGAACAGGGGATTCCAACCCCGTGTTCAAACTCCTAGGAGTTCAATCTCGTGTTTTAACCTCCTAGGGGGTTGTTTTAAACCTCCTAGGGGTTCAACCGTGTTAACCTAGGGGGTTCAACTCGTGTTTAACCTCCTAGGGGGTTCAACCCGTGTTTAACCTCCTAGGGGGTTCAACCTCCTAGGGGTTTCAACTCAGTGTTTAACTGCCTAGGGGTTCAAGTTTAACTTCTCCCCCCCTCTAGGGGGTTCAACCCGTGTTAACCTCCTAGGGGTTCAACCCGTGTTTAACCTCCTAGAGGGTTCAACCCGTGTTTAACCTCCTAGGGGGTTCAACCCGTGTTTAACCCCCTAGGGTGTTCAATTCCCCCCAGCAGTTAATGTATGAACAGGATTGAAAACGGGGTTCAACCCTGAAACTCATTTATTATCGGGGTAGAGTCTAAATTTTAAGGTTTAAAAAATACCATGTGTTCAGTTTGGGTGAACCCCCAAGGGGGTTAGACGGGGTTGAAACCCCTGCCTAACCCCGCGTGTGAACTAAGTAATTGTTGTAATATGTTATAGGTGTGTGAATTTGAATCCCTCAAGTTCTGCATATCGCTGATCGACGAGAAAACCTTTCTGAATATTAATCTAATATCAATCGGGTTTATTCCTGTCTTCTTTGTTCTTTCCTCCCTGCAACGTGGTATTCAGGTAAATAACCATCTAGTTTCTAAACACTTTATAGTGCATTGTATATTACTCATATTGTCCATTGGTTCTAGGCTCTTCGTATCTTTATAGAAATGAAAAAGATGACTTCAATTTATATTTATATATATTATTAAACTAACTACATGATAATATTAGTACGGAGTGCTTAGAAATAGGGTATCGAATTTCTTACCATTTATTGCAACTTTCGAAACATTCAATACTATGGAATACATTAATTAAACTTTTCGTTGCTACCAAAAGTATAACAAATTTATTATTTTTGAGCAATAGTTACCAAAAATTATGTTAAATTTAATTGGCGGTAATATCCCCATATCGCCAATGAATTTGAGCTTGCAAGAGTCAACTTACTGGGGTAGAAGAGACCATTTTGAAAAGTCAAGATCCATGTTTCCTCTATATTTTTAAGGATTTATTGTTGAAAACATCTGAAATGTTCCACCTTGTACAGGACACCAACAAAGCCTAAACTCACTCTGACCTTCAATTAAATTTTCGAAGAATATAATGTTAAGTGTGTTAAACTGTGTTAAACTACACATGTTTTGCAAAACTCGGTAGTATCAAATTATATAGTTCTGCTTTCCAAGCATGATGGCAGTAAGAGAGCACCGCTTGTCTCTTAGGTAGGTACTTGATATTATATTGATCAAGATTTAAATTGAATGTCAGAGTGAGTTTAGGCTCTATCGGCGTCCTAATAAGTTAGAAACCTGAAATAACCAGAAAATATAAACTCGGCAAAATTCTAACTGCAAAGAGCTTGATAATTAAAAGAATGGAAGTATGGATCATAACTAGGTTTGTGTAAACTGAGATTACCATGCAATTTCAATTGTTCCTCTGGTCTCACCAGAGACCAGAGACAACAATACTCATTAGACTTATCACTGCTCTGTCTAGTCCCGTATCTCATGACAGCGAGAGAATAGTGTGCATAAAACTATTCTATAGCCCTGATTTGAAAGCCAAAGTCTGCAGATCACACGTAGGCGTATTCCAGAACCAAATGCAGAACTTCTAGTGACAAAAGTTATTTGTGGAACCACAGACATCGGTAAATCCAGTTGTCCAATCTTACTAACTAAGTGTTCAATCTGAAGGTTCAGTATCTTACCGACCACCACCGGACAGAATAACTTTATCTTTACACGAGATGGAGACAGGGTAAACTCGGATCCTGACAATACTCGGACGAAACTCAACCCACCTATTTTATAACACCAGGCACTAAGTAAACCAACCTTTGAATTCAAGACCTCTGAAAAAACGGTACAACGGATCACCTCATATATTGGTTTGATATAACCCTGGCGGTTAGATTTGAACCCTCAAAGTAGTAAGACAAGAGCTCTAGCACTGAACAATCGGTCCTCTGTAAGTTATCTTTCCCTAATAGAATCTGTTACAAACTTAGTAAATGCTGTGATACTTGTCGTAGGGTGCAGTCAAGGAAGTCAAATTTTTCTTTATAGATGAGGTATTTCTACTGACATCATTATTTCTATTTCTCATCATATTCTATATCTATCAATATAATAGATTTCAAACTGATATGGAGTTCATGTCAGGCCATTCACCAGGACATTCTATAGAATTCCTCCTATTCTTCACTTTTTGCACCAGCTTTGTAAGTATTCTTCCTGTTTATCATTGAATTCTAGTTTCAAAAGAAAAAGCTTAAGAAAACGACGTAAGCAAAAAAGTGACCTTACGTGGCGAGATAGCCAGGAAGCGGCCCACATCATAAAGATATGCTATATAAATAGCAAAATGCCATGTAACAACAAATACTAAAAAAAACAGCAATGCTGACAATAAACTGCTTAGACTTCTGCAATAATGTAGATGACTCTGACATTTAGCATTCACTATGAGAGGCATCTTAAGGGATGTTGAATATCATAGATACACAATGCTTGAGGACACAATGACATCTAGGACATCATGGATGAATGTCCATGCTCTACTAGATATCTGAATATGCCTCTATCCACCTCTATCTAAACATCTTAGATCCACTTGAACCCATTCTTTGGTAGAAAAAAGCCATTTATTAATTTCTATCCCAAATCCTGATGCTCTCTGAGGTTACCAAAGAACCCGGGTTACATTAAAATTTAGGGGGTGCTTTGCCAGATAGAAAAAATAGACATCGACACAAAATCCGAAATTTGTGTATTTTGTTTACTGTTTGTAATCAGAAGGTTAAATGTTAAATTAAATCAGAAGTGTTGTCATTAATGCTGCTTTTAAATATTCCAGATGATGCTGGTTCTGGGGATTGGAACATTGTTATCCAAGCCACCAAACCTAGAAGAATTCTGTTTCCTTGGTCTATTCTCAGTTATCTCTTTGTCTTCAGCTATTTACGTCTTTGCTGTTTACACGCAGAATAAGGAGGTAAATTCCCTATCATAGTTTTATCCACCAAAACGATTTGGTGGAATCTAGTAGAAACAGCTTTCTTTATGATGGCAGGGTGGGGAAATGAATATACTAAAGAAACTATAGTACAGTATTACACAGTGAGGAGTCTACAGACCCCAGTCCCTGTGGTCCGAGGAACAATTGTAGAAGGATTTCCACAGTAAAAGGTTTTTACTGTGGAAATTACTGTCATTAAAAGAAATAAATATTTTATATATGGAATTATATATACCTATTGTATGTCATTTGCGCCCCTTAGGTACGATTAACCCAATAACTTATTAATTTAGCTTGTCATCAACCTTTATAGACCAAGAGCCCAGAGGTGTTTTGTTAATAAAAAGTGTAATGGCTGGAACCGGTCTCAATTTTTCGTGAATACCTTCCTGAACAAGGATCTGCAATTCTGCCGACTCGTATCGATGGGTGTCCAGGCAGAACGCACTTTAGGGGTCAAAGGTTCTGCCTGGGACACCCATCCGATACGAGTCGGCAGAATTGCAGATCCTTGTTCAGGAGGTATTTACGAAAAATTGAAACCAGTTCCAGCCATTACATTTTTATTAACAAAACACCCCTGGGCTCTTGGCCTATCACATATAAAGTCTTAACAGTTTTTGATTTTTTAATAAATTCCCACGAACAATAGGCTTCGTACTGCCCCCCCCCCCCTATATAAGTTCTAACTAAGTTTCGTTAATGGAAAAAACCTTCAAGAGTAATCATATGCATACACAAGGATTGAAACTCTTAAATATTTATGAACTTTGTAAAGATATATATTTTTGGAATCAGAAATCAAATTTGAATCGATTCCCCTCCTCCCTCTCCACTTTATTCATTCACGAAGAACTTCATAAGCGTAATTTTAAAATTATTATTCGGCGTCATTATTATAATTATTATTTTATTAAATTGATAAAAAATTGGATTTAGTCATAGTGTATTTTTACTCATTTATTTTATTTAACGATAGTTTTGACTTAAGTGGTTTTTACGTTTGGTTAAGTAAGGTCTGAGAAAAACTTTTATCGTATTTGAAAAATTTGACTTAAGTGCTTTTTCCCGCTGACCCTAGAATTTTCATCGACTCTCACCAAATTTGGTATACGACATATTGAAATGATGTTTTATTTTAGCATTGAGTCATTAGTCCTAAAGAAATATGTAATTTTTGTTATATGTAGCATTTCAAGAGTTTCCTCATCCCTACATATTTCTTTGGCCCACCAAACAATGAACTGAGAAGAGAAAGAAAATTGTTCACTAGAAGACATGCCAATTAAACAATATGTACCTTTCATGTATGTACTAAACATGTTGAAAGTTATTCTACAATATATAAGGTGGGACATATTACTTCCGCCAACATTAAATCCTTTCTAATAATAATAATTGTTTAGAGCCTTGCGGCTAGTCAAGGATAACCGTTGCGGGAACCACCTTAGTTGGCAGAGGTAACCGTTATGCTCAAAGTATACTTTAAAGTTTGCAATCATTTTATTGGAACAATATCTTTATATTATATATATATATTTATATATTATATTATTATAATAATATATATATTATATATATATATATATATATATATAATATTATATATATATATTGACAGCGTAACCTGGGTTGCGAAACCCCGGAGCTCCGTGATGCCGAAGATCAGTATTTATCCAGAAGCTTTAAAAACTCGACCACAGAGGTGGCGGGATATATTATTCCATGGTGTTGGTAGTAAAATTAAAAGGATCAGAAATAATTTAATCTATAAATAACAAAATTATATTGTCTCTAGCAAGTCTTAGAATCGTAATTCTGAGACTTGCTTACACAAATCAAAAAAGTTAGTTCTCTCTACAAATTAAAATTTATTAACAGAATATCCGCTACATATAGCGGATTTTCTCTGTTAAATATATACGCTACCCATATACTCTGCCCAAAAAAATCAGACTAGGATTCTCCTTCTTCAACTCTCCGGCACTGATGATGATCGTGAGGTCGAGCCGGCTCTGGTTTTTAATAAGGTTTTTGTGGAGAGATATTGTTGCTGTTTTTGGTTAAATTAACATTTATTTTATTTTAAAATTTACTTAACATTCTATTTAACCAAGGCTACTTTCAATCTTTTAGCTCATAAGTCGGCGAAGAAGGAGTCAGAAAATCTTAAACCAAAAGATAAAGATTATATGGGAGGTACTCTTATACTGCGGCAAGATAAAGTCTTAAAACCCTTAGGTCAGATTTAAGACAGAATTTTAAATCTAATTCAAGACCTTTGATATCTGATCTTGAGTCAGATTCATGACTGAGTCTTAAATAATTAATCAACTTCATCTCTGATCTTGAGACAGATTTAAGACAATCTTAAATCTGACCCTAGAACTTGATCTTTGATCTTGAGTCAAATTCGAAAAAGAGTAATAAATTTGACCCAAGGCTTTGATACCTAATCTTGAGTCAGATTTAAGAGAGTAATAAATCTGATCCTTGACTTTGATCTCTGATCATGAGTCAGATTCAAAACTCGGTCTTGCCACATTATAAAACTACCTCCTTAAAAATCTTCATCTTTAATTAGTTTATAATCAGGTAAATAAAAATGTATTTATTTATATGTTAGGTTAAATTTAATATGAACTAAAATATAAAGTTTCTACAGTTTTAGACCCAGTTTGACCAAATAATAATTGGTGATGAGTAAGTGAGTTTTATGGGAGAGCTTTAAGAAGAGAACGCTATGAATGTTTAGGACTCAAAACTTTAGAGAAAAAGAATACTCGAACATTGGAGAACAAATATAATCAAACTGTTCTTTGGTATAACTTATAACAGAAGTATAAAAGAGCTAATTATTTATTATGTTTTATGACATAATAATATGGAAGTATCTTCTACAATATTTAGGCTGTAAATATATGTTAGAGCTAAAACTCTTGTTCTTTTACTTTGCTAATGGATTGTGTTTGTATTGTTACTTCTTAGTTAGATTTTGCGACGATGTTGGCCCCAAGGTAGGTTGCAAGTGCCTCACCAAGAAATTCCTATTCTGTCCTATTCTGTTATCGTTATTTATAATAGAACTCTATTCTTGAATTATCACAAGATGTCAAAAATTACCCTTTATTATATTAGTTGTTTCAGCTCGCAGTGAGATGGGGATATAGTTATGATTCTAGTCCCCCACCTCGTCAACCACAAGGTCTTTCTATTCTACCCCTTCATTTTACAGTTCTTCCCTTATTATTCTACCTCGCAAAGCAACTTTTAATTATATAATCTTAATTGATTAATAAATTGATTTTAATCAATTTATCATCGTGTTGGTCTAGTTCTCCGATTTTTGCGTGTTAATATTTTTGTATCTTTATGTATATAGTTAATACATTTAAAGTAATTTAATTCTATAGAACTGAAATCAATTATTTTCTTCTCTCTGTATATTATTGTATTTTATTTTAAATTATTCATTGCTTCATATTACATTATTGTTCGATTTCTAATGACTTCTATTCTTCTGTCTCTATTATTTTACTTTGAATCAATGAATGCAGAGACAACTTGATGTCTGATGTCTTCTAGGATCTATTATTTTACTTTGTATCAATAAATGAAAAGACAACTTGATGATGACTTCTATTTCAATTATTTTACTTTGAATCAATGAATGAAGAGACAACTTGATGTCTGATGACTTCCATCTCTATAATTTTACTTCAGTAAAAGTCAGTAAGTCAGTAAGAGTCAGTAAAAGAAATGTCACGCTCACGTAGTTTTGTCTTCATTTTTGTTGTTGTGTATGAGTTTCTCAGTTATTATCTGCATAAGACAGTTTAAAAGCCAATTTATTTTTTCTCCTTGGTTAGGCTTTTGAATTGTGTTACTTCTTTTTTTTAATTTTTTAAACGAAAAAATCCTCTTTTTTCGACAATTATAAAACTACATAATTAATGAATAAAAGCAAAATCAAAATATTTTGGAAAAAGTAAGTGTAGGTTGTTAAGCATTTTTCAAAACACTAATTTGATGTTTGATTGACGGTGATATTGATATTATTATGATATGAAATATCATATAGAGACAAGCCCCTATACAGCTCACTTATTGGTTGCTTGAGGCTCAAGAATATTACTCCCCACCTCTCCCAATAGCTATACTGGAATACCTACCTATACAGTACTATACACTAGTCTAAGGTGCTAAACAAAGTTCTGTCCACAACGTCTAGTCTAAAATTCAGCATTTCCATGCTTGAGTGATCATCCGTATGTTTACATGTTTATTTTTTCTGTCTGTTGTGGAGTCTGTATGATGTCAGGTAATTTATTGAAGATCTTATAGCCCAAAAGCGAACTTTAAGGTTGCAAGGTTGTACCTAACTCAGTCGGTAACACTATTAGGGCTGTGGTTAAGTTTAACCATTTCCAACCAGAAATGAACCAGGTCTTGAGAGACGGTCATTTTATAAACGTCACTCCACTTGTGAAAACAGTGGTTGGTGAAAATAAAGCTGAACCAGGAAAGAGATAAGGTACTAAAAACACAAAGAGTAAAACATATTTACTTGACGAACAGAGGCTAGACCCTATGGGTTTATAGAGCTAGTTTTTGAGGCGCAGCCGAGAGAACCAAAAAAGTTTACTTCCAAGGTGTAGCCGAGGATATATATTTATATATCTCTAGCATATAAATCTCTAGTATTATAGGTTGGTATTTCATACCGAAACTGTCATGTAAGACGATTTTGTGCATGACAATTCAAGAAAAAGAACTACAAATAATTTATAATGTTTTTATTACCAATGTCTAATAATTGCGCCATGCTATTTAAATTTTCATGCAAATACCTGTAACAACAAAAACATAAATATGTTATATTGCGTACATGATTGATACATTTTCATTCTTAGAAAATAGACAATATTTTAGTAATTCAATTTTAATGCTCAAATTTTAAATTTCAAAAATGCTTATTCTCACACTCTACATACACTACTGATAAAGGCTGTGGTATCTATCCTTCTTTTGCGAATTTCCTATGGAAAAAATTCGCTGATGGAATAAGCGCTATGTCGAGAGCCGAACCTCGGACCGTGACCGAAATTCGTTTTAAAGGTCCCTTATCACGAAAATACCTATTGCGAAACTCTATATATAAATAAATTAACAGCCAGGCACAGTTGATGGCGAAAGCCGACAGCCGGCTCTGCTATATAATATAGATATTCTTGTGGAAAAGATGAAATTTGTTGTTTGATATTAAAGAATATATGCGATAGATAATAATAAAAACTTATTTTAAATTCGTTATATACTTAATTTAAAACAAAATAGTAGAAAAATAATGCAATATAATAATTATTATGAAAAATCTAAAAATGGGGTCTCTAATGTACAGTTATAGGACTAAGATACCCAAGGAATAATAAGAACTATTGTATCCTCCCTTTAAGTATTAGTCTCATTGGTGTGTGCCGTTTACGAAACTAAGGATGGTTGAATTCGGCTAAAACTGGTCTCAATTGATTTAGCTTGCTGTCTACTGGAATAAAAGATTTCAAGTTTAAATTTTTCAATGTCGTAATAACTTGGGTTGATGACCTCATAAATTTTTCACCATCAATAGACACGGCTGCCTCCGTGGCCGTGATCGTAAAGGCGTTCGATTTCGGCACCGGAGGTCCGGGGTTCGCAGCCCGGGCTATGCTCTAAGATTTTATGAATAGTATTTGTATTAAAATGATTTCGCCAACTTTAATTAATTCTTAGAGTGTAGTAGATGCAACCCACCTGAGGTGGTTCCCACAGGGTGAATACCCTGATGGGCCGAAAGGCCCTAAAACGGGCATTTCATTTCATTTCATTTCAATAGACACGGCTACAGGCCGAAGGCCTGTATAATATTTAAACTTAAAATTAGTTTAAGTTATATTATCTTTGCTAACGAGGATGTTAAAAAAACATTAACCCAAAAAAAGTTTTAAAATTTTTAAATAAAACCAGCGTGGTAAACATAACCTTGTGCAGTGGAATCGTAATGAATATTGATCATATGCTAGATTTCCCTGCATGTTTTGCTCCAGCGTTAAGATTCCCGCCACAAAGTTAGGATTCTGTCAGCTATCTAGCAGCGAAGCAGCTTCATTTTAGAAAGCTTAGCTCCCTCTGACATAAGATCTAACCGGGTCTATTAAAATTATTATAATCAAAATTAAAATTTTGCATTTGATGTCCTTGAAGTGTTTTTCCTTTTAGTAGCTGTACAGATTTAAGTATTGGCGTTACCTTGTATATTTGATTTGATCCAAGAAGTGTAAGAAGCAACATTAGTTTGTATGGCTGGGGAGTCTTTACCACACTCTGCACCATATGATACAACTCCAACCAGAGTATACATGTTTGTTTCTCTATCTAACCAGATAACAGGACCTCCTAAATCCCCCTAAAAACAATTTTAACTTTAGTATGGATAAATTAACATAACAGTAAAAGTTTCTTGTGCGAAACTGGATCCACAAAGGTTAGAGAAAGACAATCAGAAAATTAAGTAGTTTTAATAGAGTCTTAATACAATTAATTTATTAGTTCTATCAAAAGTATTTCGTTTAACAGAATATAAATGTGGGAGGGACACCTAGGAAATGTAAGAAGCAAAATGGAATGCTACATCTAGGCACTGTTCCATCATTCGAGATTGGTCATAATTGATGTTTCGACATAATGTCATGTCCCACTCTGTTTCGTAACGTGGCGGTAAGTGAGCACCACTCGTCTCTGGTAAAAAATTAACAATAAATTTTTCGGAATTTTATTTGAAGGTCAGAATGATTTCAGCGCCTTGATGAGTTAGACGAAACAGAGTGGGATATGACATTATGTCGAGCCATTAATCACGACGAATGTCGAATGATGGAACATTTCACAGATGTTTGGATGAAAGTTATGCCTTTTAATTTTTCTTTTCTCGCTCTGTCGTATCGATGACAGGGACACTACATCAGGGGCTTATTATGTCAGTTGTTTACCAGTCCACATCCTGAATGAAGTAGTCACAAGGAAGCCAACAGTTATGTACTTTGGTGTTACCATCGACGTGAAGATAGAATTCCTAAATCATATTAAATAGCTGCAGAAAAAACTTCACTGCGAGTGCAGGCGCTTAGAAGGCCAATTTTTAACATTGAAGGCCCGAGAGCCAACAAGAGAAGATTACTAATATCATCAATTCTTAATAATATTAATCTTGCACCCTATTTTTAATAATTTAAGAGAAAGTTGTGTTCTATAGGGTGGTAATAAAAAACGACGATTAGTATAACGTTTCGGCAATAAAGCCATTATCAAACATTTAAGAAAAAGTAGACATCTTAAAGAGACTCATAGTCAAAAAGAAAAAAAACTACTGAAAACATCTCCAACACCTCATTATTGCACAGATCTGTGTAAAAATTAAAAATGAGGTTGGTGAAAAGCAAGAAGCAAAAAGAGCAGCAGAAAGACGAAGTAAGGAGCAAGAAATTAATAAAAGACTGCACCAGGGGAAAGTGAAAAGGGAAATGATTTTAGTAGTTTTTATTAGTTTTTTTTCTTTTTGACTATGACTCTTTTTAAGATGTCTACTCTTTCTTAAATGTTTGATAATGGCTTTATAACCGAAATGTTACACTAATCGTAGTTTTTTTATTACCACCCTATAGGGCACAACCTTCTCTTATATTATCATCAAGTCATTATATTTTTCTATACGTAGCTGAAATCCGGGCCGATGAAAAACATCGGCCCGGATTGTTAAGAAAACAAATAAGCTACAAAAAAATCGTGGCCCGAGTCCAAAAGGAATCAGTCTTGAGGGTAGCTTCTGCACACCGAACGGTCTCCAAACCAGCTGCTTTAGTCATTGCAATATGTGTAATTTCCAATGAATTGCTAGCTATAGAGCGCAAGAGAGTGAACGAAAGAAAAATAGAAGCAGCCAATCATAATACTGTAAGAAAAGAAATAAGAGATGGGACCATGGGGCGGTGGCAACTTTTATGGGATAAGGAGACAAGAGGCCGCTGGACATAGGTAGATCGAAAGCATGAAGATTTACCCATTGTGCTTGTCTCTATTGCCTTGGTCTCATTAACAACTTAATAGCATACATTTGGTTACATGGTTAGACTAAATAGACCAATGAGAGACTAAAACTAACTATGATATATGGACTAATCATGATGACTAATCATGATATATGGACTAATCACACCCGACACCATCGTGACTGTCAATACTTTTGCTGATACCATCCTGCGAGCCGAAAAAGTGGATTTAGATAATGTAATATGGGAGGAAATTACTACTCTTATTATTATTACTTAGTTTCGGCGGTAGTTCTAGGCGATGCGAGTTTCTTTGTAACGCCTGGACCCTCAATAAAGGTGTGTATATATTATATATATATATATATATATATATATATATATATATATATATATATATATATATATATATTATATATATGTATGGAATATGTATATGGGAGTCTTTAACAAGAGTTTATGAAGTGCACATGGATCTCTTTGTTTTGGTTGATTTTATAAAGTTATAGTTGTTATTTATCGGTAAAAATTTGTGAATTAGTGTTATAAATTATGTTTTTTAGAAATATTGTATTAAAATAAATAAGTTACATACGTAAGTAAAGTAACATTAAAGTTTTTTAAGTGACTTTAAAAAGGTTTTTTGTTGTAAACTTAGTTCAAATTGATCTTTGCACATTTGGTAAAATATTGCCTGCACACTCACACAAACACCTGTCCAGTGTCTGTTGATGTCTGTCTACTGTGACCTTGAGAGCCTCCTAATAATAATTCAAACTGGTATTAACTATTATCAATACTTTAATTTATGTCAATAGTTCAAACATCTACCAATAGATTACAGCTCTGTTAACAACAAATCTGCATCCTCATTATATTATAAAAATGCCTAAATAAGTCAATGTCAAAAGAATCAGGATGCAAATCAAATATAGACATGGAAATGTTTATGAAAGCTTTTAGTGAGCTACTAGATGAAAAGAAACTAGCTACTTCTGCAGATGTCTAGTACTTCAAGAGACAATAATATAAAGTTATGCAGAAAACCAGATGCTTAAAATGAAATTACTTTAATAAAAGATAGAATGGAAAACCAAGAAAGAGTTATAGAGAAGTTAGAGAATGGACAGCTATCAAATAATTTAGTAATGTATGGTCTTGCTTGTAAAGATGAGGATAAGGCTCTAGATCAGATCCAACATCTTTTCAAAGAAAAATTAGGCATTGTACAAAATATAGCAATAAAAGCGATTGCTCTTCCGCCCAAAGGAGTAACTGATAAACATATAAATAAGCCCATAAAGGTAACTTTCAGCAACATAGAGGATACTCATGTCATATTAAAGAATTGTAAAAAGCTTAAGGGTTCTAAAATTGGTATCCAAAGAGATTTAATACCTTCAACACGAAAAAGATTGTCTAAAATCATTAAAATCAAGAAAGAAATAAGAAAGAGAAATTCGACAATCAAAACAACTATCATAAGAGACGAATTGGTTGTTGAAGGGAAAGGTTTATATGGAAAATATGGCCAAGGAATCTTTTACATCCAAACAACATTATTAGCAGTGGACAACATATTTTACAAGATTTAGTCAACTTCAGCTTAACTAACATTATTCAACAAATAATTGAAGATGAAAGAAATAACACATAATTATGTGAATAGAACTCAAGATATCTCATAAAATTCACTTAATAGAGTCATCCAAACATTATTAAAAAACTAAATAAATCAAATTAAAAAAATAATCAAATTAAATACACATGAATTAATACAAATAATAAAAAAAAATTCAAGAACACAAATCTATATCTATATATATCTAAAATATTGTAATGAAAATATCAAGAATTGTAAAATTAAACAAAATTAAAAGAATAAATAAATAATAAATATTTTTTCAACATGCTACTTGAAAAGATTTAAATAATAAGAAAACTTAATATTATATAAATATGGATAAAATTATATGAAAACTATCACACAAATAAATTGTTTTTAAATCTATATTTAAAAACAATCAAGACCACAGCCTAGGCTGATTCTGATCAAACAAATAATTGTTTTAAATTGTATTAGTTGTATCGATGTAAATTCTAAGATCAAATAAATGGTTATTCATTCATTCATTCATATATGTGTATTATAATGGTGATACACCAAATATTATGTTAAGAGGTTGATGATAGGTGGTGAAAAAGTGTGGCTGAACCCCTGACATACGGTATTACATATTAAAATAGTAACTAATATTAGTTAAAGTGATTATGAAGTACTCATATGATTTCCTTTGTTACCTACCTTACAGGCATCTCTCTGATAAGAAAAAGTGCAAATTTGCGTTGGTTTTCCAACATCTACGGCTCCTACAGGGAATGTATCTGCACACTTAGACAATTCAACAACGCGTAGATTTACTTTCCTCAGAACCTTAGAATGCCTCATAGCACCTCTGTACCTCATATGACCCCATCCTGGTCAACAAATTTAACCGCGTTTTAAACACCATGTAAAAAGGTTTCATACATTAATAAGTAAAACCGCTGTTCAAGTCACAGTTGTACGTTATTTTATTAACGTAAAAATTGACTGTATTTTGCATGTTCTAGCCTTAATTTTGACTTATTGTACCAATAAAATTGTACTTTCAGAGAAATATTGATATGATATGAGATCAGGTTTATTTTGTGATAGAGCAATAGCAGCAGTATCAGACAACTGCTGTATCCAATTCCTATCTGGTATCATTTCTGCAATGGCTATTATCACAATCGAGGAATTTAATAAGTCCACTTAATCACTTACCTAAGACTCTAACATATTGTCCCAAGAGATCAGGGTTTCCAGATGGAAGACAAGCAGGTCCTACTAGTCTGCTTGACAAATCAGCTGATTTAGCTAACTTCAGTATTGCAATGTCATTCCTTTGGTTACTAGTATCATATTCTGGATGTTCAACAACCCTGCTAATATCAATGATTTCCGTCACATTGGTTTCAGTGTCTAAAACAAAAAGCAGGAATGTATTCGAGTTAAAGCTTGTTTGTTACTTTAATTTGTCAGTGAAATGACGTTCCATTTTTGTTCATTTTGCACAGAATGTATAAATTTCATTAACAAGGTTAATTGTTGTACCAAGTTTCATTTCGATCCAAGCAAGCGTTCAAAAGTTATCGTGTCCCATAGAAACGTCTAGGACACAAAATCTCCTAAATACATACACACACACACACAATATATTATATTTATATATATATATATATTTATATATATATATATATTGTATAATTTATGTATATACAATACACACACACACACACACACACACACACACAACACACACACACACATATATATATATATTATATATATATATATATATATATATATATATATATATATATTATATATATTATATATATATATATATATATCTACGTGTGGGGTAGACTGGACGACTTTTTTCTTTTAAAAGTAGCCAATGGGAGGGCCGAGGCCGTTTGGGGCGAGTGACCAAAAGGCCGAATATTCTTTAGGAACATTTGGCTTGATAAAGATAGGGACACTTAGGATATACATCGTCTTTATTGCTTGGTACCATTTATACTAATATATAAATATAAATGAGACGCCAAGTTATGAAAGACGAAGTGTAGTACTAACTGAGTGACACCATTAATAACATGTTGTTTTTAATGATTCAATCATGTTTTAGTGATAATGTTTTTTCTACTGGCCAGTAAAAACATCATGCATTCACATTAAATAGAAATGAGAATGCGTGGTGTTTTTACTGGGCGTAAGAGCAACATTATTTTGGCCTTATTTCAAAATTATTTTATATGAAATATTGAGCGTAAGTTAGTGTAGGGATAAATTAATAATAATAATAAATAATTTTTTTTTATTTTCTCCAAGTACAAAATACAAAAAAGAATACATATTATTTTTATGTACCAATAATTAATTGTTTAGGAGAAACCCCATAAGGCAACGCCTTGATCGGAGTTCGTCTCACTTTTGACTTATTATTAGTTTAAATGTATCTTAATTTTCTTTGTGAAATGTACACTATATGTATTATGGTTATAAATAACTAAAAAAAAAAAAATAATAAAATAAAAAAAATATAAAACATACATACCCACATTCACACACTCACAAACACTCACAAAAAATAAAAATAAATAAGAAACATGCACATAAACTTACACACACACACACACACACATACTAATCTACATATTATTTAGATTAATGTTAATTACATTACGAACTAAATACTACATTATCACAAGGTAACTGAAGTATTTTTATGCAACCACTTAGCAATTTCAGCTTTAAAGTAATTCAAGTCATTAAGTCTCTTGATACTGTCAGGTAGTTGGTTGTATAGTTTTGGAGCCATTACGTCATAAGCTTCCAATGTAGACCTGTTAAGATATAAAGAATATCTTAAGTTGATTAACACAGCAGTACAGTTTGTAACAAACTAGATTTTCGTTCATTAATAATAATTGTTTGGAAGGCTCAAAGAATATAACTGGTATAGATTGTCAAGAAGTATACGAGAGGGTCAGAATGAAGGTGAGAGTAAAGCCGGTGCTGGCATCTAGTGGCAGCTCTGTAACTAACTCTTCTTACCATAACAATCTTTTAGTACTACCATAGTATTATTTTATTAGTATCTAGTTCTATACTAACAGTCTATAGATGTAGTTGTGCTATTTGGAAAATATTTGTATGACGTCATTTAGTTAATAATGACTAATTTCGACAAATACAGTCATGTATAAGATTAACATATGTGCCAAGTTTTATCTAATTATCAGCATTAGTTCAATTTTCATCAAAGGACATGTGTACATATTTTTTTTTTTAAATTGTAATAATCGGAAAATAATTTAATAAAGTTGAAATTGGGTACGAGTGTACACCTTTACATAATAAATAAGTACACTCAGTTTCATTTCAATGCAAGTATATCAATTACTACGTACACACAGCGTATTTAACAGGCAATCGTATTGCATACGTATGCAATACGGTCAACTAACTTCACGGTTCATACAGCGTATTTGTTTAGTCGATCGAGTGAGATTACGTGATAACTAATCCCGCCAAAACATCGCGTCTTTTATTGTAAAGGTTCACTTTTGGTTATAAGGAAGTTTAAAACAAAAAATATATTTAATTAAATTGTGATTTATTTGCATAATAATAAAGTTATATTAAAAAATAATATTTCAAAAGTTATTTGATCAAAAACGGTAATATTGAAGTGAAATAAAAAGTTCGACAAGAAGTTAAATACTTAAATAAATATCCGTTAAATACGATCGTCTCTAAAGGTACATACAGCGTATCGGGGAATCCTTTTAGATTGCATCTCCCTAGTTCTAGCGTATGCGATCGGATCTCCTCCGCATGGTTCATACAGCTAATATTACCGTATTGAGAGATCGTATTCTATACGATCCTCGGATCTAAAGTGTGTGAACGTACTAAATGATTTGTCTTGGATCATAAAAGTTAACCAGAATAAATAAATAAATAAATAAATACTTTATTTCATTAGATTTTATACAGTATAAAACATTAGAAATCGTCAATTTTTACAAACTTAATCAATGGCATCTTGCCAATCAATATAAATATATAACAATTAATTATGATATTAAAATCAATCATTCAAAGGATCTAAATTATCTAAATTATTGATTTCATCGTCACAGATACATATATATATATATATATATATATATTATATATATATATATATATCATATATATATATATATATATATATATATATATATATATATATATATATATATATATATATATATATATATATATATATATATACATACACACACACACATACACACATATACACATATATACATACATTACACACATACATACATACATACATATATATATATTAACATTACACACACACCCACACATTACATTCAACTTACTTAATTTCTAAATAAAATAAAGACACAACATAGAGGAACAGGTACAGTAACTTACGACTTAACACTTACTAGTTTATCTATATAAAAGTATCTTCAAGGAACTCTTTATATTGTAATAAGCTTTACTTTTTAGGTAGGCTTTGATAAACTTTTTAAATACATGACAAGGGTAGTAACTGGTAAACTTATAGAAACCTACATCTAACTTAGATAATCTATTTCTAGGAACAACTAAACTATATTTATTCTTAGTATTATAACAGTGACTAGATTTCATAAATGACTTCTCGTTTTCTTTAACACACATCAATGAATTAAAAATAAATAAATTAACCACCGTCATTATTTCTAATTTTTCAAAGAATTTTCTACAGGATTCCCTCTGACTAATTCCAACAATTATTCTAATAATCTTTTTTTGCTTTATAAGTATATTATCAAGGTTAACATGTCCCCATATAAGAATTCCATAGTTTAGCCTAGACTCTACCATTGCTCTATAAACATTTATTAACACAGAGTCTGTTATGCATCTCTTCTTAATTTTCTAAAAACATAAGTATATTTAGCTATAGACTTTGTCACTTTCTGAACTTGGTTTCTCCAAGTTAGCTTGTTGTCTATACTTATTCCTAGGAAATTGACACTTTGATTTTTCTGCTTGATTTTTAAGCTTATTAGCAAAGTTTGTGTTTTCTCCTGGTTAAGAACAAACTTATTTGACTCCATCCAGTATTCAATTCGTTCCTGGCACTCGTTCCCAGCTTCCTTAATAGTTTTAAGATCCTTGTGGGACTGCCATACATTACTGTCGTCCGCATAAACATATCTTTTCTCCTTTACTTTGATATTCTTCTTTTATTCCTTCTTTCTCCATGTATTTATCAAAGTCGTAAGTCGCTATAATGTATAACAAAGTTCCCAAATTTGAGCCTTGTACTACCCCGCCTTCCACCGGCTCAACTTGTGACTTTTCACCACCTTTCTCGACATATTGCTCTCTCCCAGAAATATAGCTTTCAATAAGAGACAAAGCATTTCCTCTTATGTTTAATCTTTTACACTTTGGGATTAATATTCTATGCGAAACCTTGTCAAAAGCCTTTGACTGGTCACAGCATGTTAACAGTACATGTTCAAGTTTCTCCAAGCTATTCAGAGTGCTTTCGGTAATTTTTCTTATCGCCTGTGTGGTAGATTTACAAGGTCTATAAGCATATTGTGCTTCGGGCAGGAGATTGTTTGACTCTAGGTACTCTACCAGTTGATTCCTTACTATTATTTCAATAACCTTTCCCAATATAGGAGTTATGCTCAATGGTCTGTAACTACCAGGGTCTTCTTTTTCTCCTTTTTTATAAACTGGTGTTATCTTAGTAAGTTTGAGTGAACTGGGGAAGAAACCAATGATTAGACAACTATTTACCAGCCTGGTGAGAGGTGTTATTAAGGTAAGTATAATTTCTTTTAATATTCTGTTTGATAATCCATAGCAATCTTTAGCATTAGATTTATTCATTTTATTAACTACTTTGTAAATTTCTGTTTCAGGTACTGGTCTGAGGAAGAAGATACTTTCATCAACATTATCACAGCACTCATTTATTATCTTCTCAGCCTTTTTTACATCATTGTCAGTTTTTGTGAATTGTATAAAGCTTTTATTAAGTGTGTCTGGTTTGATCATATCTATCTCTTGTTCCTTGAGGGTCATACCCGCTTCTGCCTTTACGATCTCCCATGCCTTTTTGGTAATGTTCGCAGCATTTAGCATAGTGTTTTCATTATAAATTAATTTAGCTTTTTTGAGCTGTTTTTTATATTTCTTTTTCACTTGCTTGTATTTTTTCCACACTTCGCCTATTCTGTCATCTTTACCTAAGTCATACAGCATCTCTAAGGTCTCTTTTGTTTCTTTTTCCAGCTCTGTGAACCAGGGGTTTGTTTTATCTTTGCTTTTCCTAGTAGAATATAACTTGTACGGAAAGGCTTTATTATATTCTACCTCTATAATATCTATAAACGTCCTAAACTGCTGCTCAATGTTATTCGGCTCTTCCAAGAAATTCCAGTCTCTGATCATTAAGTTGTACTTGAACATTTCCATTCCTTCTTTTGTTATAATCTGTTTAAGTTCACGTTTTACTTTCCTCTGGCTATTTCTGTGTTTAACTAACCTCACATTTATTGTGTTATGGTCCGACAGATTATCTTTTCCAACCTCCACTGAAATCTCCGAGCTGTCTGTCGTGAAGACATTGTCAATTATCTTGTCTCCTCTAGTGGGTTGATTTACTTTTTCACTCATACCAAAAGACTTGAATACATTTACTTACTTCCTGTGTTTCGTTGGAGTTACATTTGAAGTCTTCATTGAAGTCTCCCGCAACAATAACTCGTTTATTAGTTTTTGATGCTTCCTTTAAAGCCTTTTCCATTTGTTTACAGAATATATTTAATTCTCCTGTTGGTGGTCTATACACTGATATTAGTACTGTATTCTCATCAATAAGTTCCGCTGCAGCTATTTCACACTGCGATTCAATTGAATGCTTCATGATGTTTGACCTTTCTTTATATTTGTTTCCTTTTTTAATATAAATAGCAGCACCTCATGTCCTTTGTTTTTCCTGCAGAATAATGTTGGATTGTTGAAAGCCATCTGGTGTATATAGTTTCTTTCATCTTCTACCAGCCAATGTTCAGTAAGCAATAGAAAATCCAACTTGTTTTCTTCTATAATTATCTCAATTTCTTCTAATTTGTTTCTAATTGACTGTACGTTAGCATACAAACCTGTCATATGTAGTTTTCCATTTGAATTACCTTTTGAATGATCGTATTTATAATTTAGCTGCTGTTTTTCTTTCTGAATGATCCTATTTGTCTTCTTCCTTAAAAAATTGCGCACGCACACATTTCTTGGCCAGAACTTTGATTCTAGTAATATTTCTTTATCATCAAAAGGAACTTCCACTTTAAAACTAGGGAAACCGACCTTTACTTTTCAATTTTTCACAATGAAAGTCCCTACCTGGAAGTCTCTTAGCTAGATGGTTTAGTATATCATTTTCATCCGTTCCAGCTTCTGTACGCCCTACATATAACCAAATACTTCGAGGTGCCCTTTAAAAGTATGTTTCTTCTGTTCCTTCGCCGTAAATGGTGCCTTTGGTTTTATTTCTCACTTCTCCGTTTGTTTTCTGTTTATCATTGCCTTCTTGTTTTTTCTTTTTCATATTTTTCTTTTTTCTTATCAGAAATATTTGTTCCTGATTCGTTCGTTGTTTCCTTTTCGTCTTGTTGGCGTTCTATGATATGATTTTCTTCCTCTTCTGTCTTCGTTGTGAAAGTATTAGGAGATTTTGGTTTGGAACTTGTATTTTCTAATTTTTTTATTAATAAATCCATTTTATCTGATACCGTTTCGTTATTAATACATATTTTTTTAAGTACATCCACAGATTTTGATTGATTGTTCGAGATTTTGTTAAGTTCTTGCACTATTCCCTCGTTGTTCGTGTTCATCGAATTAAGTTCGTTTTTGATCGAACTTATGTCATTTTTTATTGTTTCTAGATTACTTTTAGTTACTAGCATCGGATTTTTACATTTTTCACATAAATACAAAAGAGTGCGTTTATTTCTCAAGTTAAGACAGCCTATTTCAGTTGCCGTCAGGCCGGTGCACTTTATGTACGTTTTACGTGAGCAAAAATCGCAATCGACTGTTGCTTCCGTTTCACTTTCCGGGCATTTTGGTACGCATTTATTGCACGTTTCTATCATTTTTGGTTTGTTTAAAACTTTAAATTAATAAGAAAAATGAAAGAAATTATTACTCAATAAAAGATACGCACTCACTTCGCAGATATGCGCTCACTTTCGCACTCGTCTTATCACTCGTTAGAAGTAAAGTAAAAAAATATTTGCAAAAAGTCTTTAAAAAACGGAAGGAAAGACCATTGAAAAAGTATAGAGCATGGTTAGTGGCTGGATAGGTGACCGCCGGGAATGAAGCGGATGTATTTACTATCTGAGGACGAGCGAAGCGAGTCCGAAAACGTGTCATTGTATATATTTGGCATATTCTGAGGACAAGCAAAGCCAGTCCGAAACAGGGAGGATGAGCGTAGCGAATACGATGTGATGAGGAAAAGTTCCGAGTTACCCTGTACCCGATATCTTTTTATGGTTTCCCTAAATTGATAAAAGAAATTCTATTGGCAAAGACAGGTCAGCAATACGGGTGTTGCCATGAATTAAAATATAAAATTACAAGTAATACTTACTTGAAAATAAATCATGTTCTCCTGCGATAACAGCAAGTCCTTGTTTACCTCTTGTGCAATGAGCTGCTGTTATAGCATGATTAGCAGTAACTAGTGTAGCACCGCAGTAGACAAACATCTCTGATTTCTCTATTAGTCCCAGCATAAATGGGAATTCATTGATACCTGTCTCACTGCCTCCTACTATACGACCTAGTGCCTATAACATAAAATTCTCTGTATTTTAGTGCTATATGCTACTGTTATAGTATTTCAGTAGGGTTACAAATTATAGGCTTTCAAGTCTATTGTTACAGTAGACAAACATCTCTGATTTCTCTATCAGTCTCAGCATGAATTTAATCATGAATTTTATCATGAATTCTAGGAGATTTCTTGATATCTGTCTCAAAAATCTTATTATACGATCTAGTTCCACATATAACAGATATTATAAAGACAATAGAATAGATGTAAACTTTTGCTTGCTTTTATTTTTTAGCTGTTACCTTGCTTTTATCTTCTGTTGTTATTTTAGCTTTTATTTAAAGATTAAATTCTTCCGGTTCCATGGTAGGCAGACAGTAGAACTGAATCAACAATTTGTTATCAGTCATTAAAACATGTAAAACACATCACAAAAACAAAATAAACCTAAAAAGTGTGATTTAGATATGAAATATTAAATTAATTAAAAGACACAGTTGGAATGAGTAGATCTGTTATCTGGTCGAGTACAGTTCCTAAGTTCTTGTTTTTAGGAACTCATTCCAGTTTTTACTCGGTAATTGAATTGCACAGTTATTGTTTGGTCTTGTATTAAACATCTGCTTTTGTTTTGGAAATTATTTTGTGCTTCAGTTACTTTGTCAGTTTAGTTACTTTATCAGAACGGGGTAATGCGAAGTTTAAAAAAGGTTAAAACTTTATTTTGAGAATCTGTTTGAACATGTTTGAGGATACTCCAAAAAAGTCCTCTAACTTTGCATCACAGCCGCGATCGTAGTGGACTCAAACTTGTATCGTATTTATGCTTTCGTAATATCTTGGTAAGAACACTAAATATCGAAAATTCTTTCGAATTAAGTTCGAAGCTAAGTAAATTGTCTGAAAATAAGTTTCTATTGGTTTACTCTCTATTTAAAACTGTTACAAAGGATTTCAAGTAAAAAATGAACCATATTTTCATTTTAGCGAACTTTCAAAAAAAGATGAGCTTATGAGATTGGGGTCTGAAGGGGGGGATGGGCGGGGGGGGGGAGGTTGATTTTTTTGGGAACTGACCAAGAATAATATTGTTGAGGTTTATATATATATATATATATATATATATAATATATATATAATATATATGTGTGTGTGTGTGTGGTGTATATATTGTATGTATGTATTTATGTGTAAGAGGTTTAGATTGTAAGTAGTATAGTTAGATGATGTCTTTTTAAAAGGTAAGTCTTTTAATGACCATCTTGATAATCTTAGAGAAGTTTTTTTACGATTATATAAAAAACGAATTTACAGTTAAGCCCTAAAAAATATTGTTTCTTTCATCGTTTGGTTAAGTACTTAAGTCATATTGTATCAGGTGAAGGAGTATCAATTCCATTCTGTCCTCAATTCCTATTACAGGATGTACAATGATCAGGACATGGACGCTTCGATAAAATATCTGCATTTTAATGTAATTTCCCCAACCGAAACTCGATTTGCACTGTGTACCCTTGTAAATATTCTAGCCACCTAACGAGCTGTCCTTCCGGACTCCTGAATTGGAGCAACCATCGTAGAGCAGAATATTCTGTTCGAAATGGTCTACTATATAAATATTTGTAAAAGTGTCGCACAGATTTTATTAACGCTAGTAGCTCTTTCCTCGTGATACAATAGTTTCTTTCCGGTTTAGAGAGGCATCTACTAAAATACCCTATACCGCGTTTCTTCCCATTCTGAACCTGTGAAAAGACTCCTCCGATCCCTTGATTACTTGCGTCTGCATCCACGATAAATTCACCTTGATCTTTTGGGTACGCTAGAGTAGGTGTAGATGTGAGAAAGTTTTCAACTTTTTCAAAAGAATTTTGGGTCTCAACAGTCCACTTGAATTTTACATTTGATTGAGTTATCCAGATTAAAGGCCTTGTAATGCTTGAAAAATCCTTGAAAAATCTTCTGTAATAAGTACAAGGCCTAAAGAACTACGTACCTCACGGACATTCCTAGGCGTAAGTCATTTCTGATAAAAAAAATGTATCATAGGATTAGCATGAGAGCCGTTAAAAATTCTCTTCTTTTGTTAGTTATTGTTAGTTAATTTGTGATAAATGAGTTAAAAATTAATAGAACGACCATCGGTGCTAAAAAATGGCCAATATTTCATAGATAAATACTTCGATTATTCCAGGATTTTAAATATAGAATCAGGCTCTAATCACTACAAACTTGAATTTGTCCGATTTAACCCAGAAATAATAAAACCTAAACGAATAATTTAAACAAACATTTTACAAAAAAAAGGGAATTTATTGAGTTTAAATTAAAACACCATTACGGTGAAAATCAGCTTGTTATCAATTAATTAAATTACCTGTTACAACTAATTTAAACAATTTAATGCAATAAAAAGGTAATTTTGTATGTTGCATAAATAAAATAAACCACTATATTATGTTTTCACTTTCTTATCACTCAAAACCCTATTTTTCAATTAAATAGTGATTATACTGAGTTCATACGCCCTAAAATTAATTAAATTAAAGCACTTTGAGAAAAAAATTAATGAAATAGTAATACAAGTGCAAAAATTAACAGCCCGATCTTAACAATTTTTGAAGATGTGTAATTTTTTGAAATGATTATGGAGTCGCTAAAAATCACGAGCTTTAAGCTTTTGAAGTTTTTAGTCTGACTCTAATGCCTAATAAAAAAACATAAACTCACTTCTCTTCTTCTTTAACATCTCAACAGTTTTGAACTGATGATGGCCTCTAGTTTGGTTGAAAGCGCTTTGCCAATAAAATTTTGTTTTGTGGAGAGACTTCTACAAAACAAATACTTTCATTTATGAGTTTTAAGGTACTGGCCGTAGGTGCCAATATCTCTGGTACTACCCATTCCTAAACCCATAGAGTATACTTACTCTATTAGCCCAGCCACAGGGGCAAGAGGTTTTCTTAGTGCCAGCATGTAGACCGTTCTCTGTAGAGTCCGGTTCTTCTGATGCACCCAGTCCACCATCTGTTAACAAAAGAATGTGCTAGAACATAGAGTCATTAGACCTTCAAAGGAGTTTAAAATATTGAAAAATTATTATTTAGGTAACATTTTCATTTTTAGGTCGAGCACAATATTTTTCTAATATACCTATAATGGTGAGGAAATGTAAAAGTGTTCATATTAATTATTCTATTTCTAATTCAACATATGTGTAATTGAGTCAAGATACAAATATACATCAGGGCATGATGTAGGTGTAGTCTTGATTATAGGTGATTGAGCTCTTTCCAGCCATGTCTCAGTTACATAAATGCAAAATAATCAAGTTTTGAAAAGCAGGGCTGCCATTTTCATTAGCATGTGGTGACCTATAATACTAAACTGACCAATAGTAATGCTTATCTTATATCCCACGTAATACATCTGAACAAACCATTTCTTCTCACGAGGTTTGTAATTTACTCTCTTACAATGTGACCGCGTCTAGATCACATTTTTGCTATCTTGTAATTATGGTGATGCATTTCCAGTCTTTGTAATAAATGGCATAATGCCACAATGTTGTCCAATTTTCAAATGCATTAGCCGAAAACAATACAAGTCACACGATAAAAATCATCACTAATTGGACATTTTAACTCCAAATTGAAGCTCTGACATTAGAAAGAATGTTTCAAGAGTAAAAATGCCTTACTTTAGGCTTAAACAACACACATTATTCAAAAATTGTGCTTCCACAGATGTGGTTGAGGTCTCGGCCCATTCAATAAACATTAATGATTACCTTGTATCATTTGATACTACCAATTTTTGCAAAAACAAGAATAGTTGACACAATATAACTGTGTGAGAGACACCTAGGAAATGTAACTAGCAAAATGCAATGCTACATCTGGGAACGTTTCCATCATTCGACATTTGTCATCATTGATGGCTCGACATAGTTTCATGTCCCACTCTGTTTCGATACGTCTATCTTACCGCCATCAAGCATGATGGCGGTAAGACAGAGCACTGCTCGTCTCGTAAATATTTCGTCTCGTAAAAATGCATGTATTGCCAAACTCAAATGATGTATGTTTTGCTTGCCAAGCATGATGGTAGTAAGAGAGTACTACTCATCTCTTGTAATTATTTCACATTACATTCTTTGAATTTTAATTGAAGGTCAGAGTGAGTTCAGGCTCGTCGGCGCCCTGATGAGTTATACGTAACGAAACAAGTGGGACATGACATTATGTCGAGCCATCAATGATGGGAAA
>JACMZG010001863.1:62259230-62426730 GCA_018340805.1 Microvelia longipes | reverse complement strand
CATCTAAACCACCATTTTCTAAGTGGAGTCTTAACATTATGATAAAAAAGAACCTTTATTCATTTCATAAAAATATTGAATTTATTATTCTAAACATAGGATAACATTTTCTTAACAAATAAATAGTAAAAGTCTTGATAATAATGACAATTCATATACAAGTTCACAAAATTACATTATTTTTTTCCATTACATTTAATCAATAATTGATAACAACTTAAAACAATAATAATAACAAATATTTAATAGCAGTTGAATTAAAGAAAATTAATTTACAATAATTAACACAAAAGCAATAATCAATTAAACCATTATAATTCTATACGCGTTTAGATTTGGACAAAGAGATAGATGAGTATTCCGATGCTTCCAATCAGTCTAAAACATCGTAACCATATATTTTTATGTGTTTGGTAATAATACAAGCATAACATTTAATAATAATACTACATAACAACATATAATATAAATAAATATATTGATGTAATACCTATAAATAAATAATTAAATAGCAACTAAATAAACAAACTGAACAAGAAAATACATATATTTAAATTATACATGAAAATGTACTTGCCGTTATCAAAAGAGCCAGTAGGCACCACCCTGTCTAACCAATATTTCTATTGATTGATAATATTAATACTTGTATTATTATTAGTATATCGGTGCCTCATGGAAATTTGAGTAAAAAAAAATGGAAGGACTGTCAACACCATTTTATAGACAAAAGTTTTCTATAAAGCTTATATTTTGATTTCCCAAAAATGTTTTAAAACTTCATGGAAAATTATTCTAAAAAACTGACATTAAACTCTCTTAAAAGTTTGTAAGATCATTAGTAATGCCCAAAGAGACTAATACTTAGAGGGAGGACTTAGATAAAATAGCACAGTGATAAGGGGTCTATCAATGTGACAGTTTCCATTGGATGCCATAACTGTACTTACTCCCAGCCATTTTTCAGTGACGCCACATAAAACACAGACAATTAAAGAATATATGCAATAGACCCCACACCTCTACAAACCCTATCAAAGCACATATTTATAAAACACCCATCATACAGTGGGCAGTTTTTAGTGATGTCACATTTAATCACTTTATACAACATAATTATAAAATACATTATACAATACATAATAATAACAACTTATTTTGAATTCATTTTACTTAATTTAAGGCAAAATAATCGAAAAATAATGTAATATTTTAGTGAAACAATTACGTCACTAATGTACAGTTATGTTACCAAGCTACGATATAAATGATTAGAGCTATGGTATCTTCCCTCTAAGTATTAGTCTCTTAGGTAAAACCTAACTTCATCAGTAGAAGATCATTAATCAGAATAGTTATGCCCAGGGCTGTGCAAGGTAAAAATGCGCTCGAGTGGACTTGAAAATGGTGCCCCCTTAATAAATTTAAAATTTGATAGGCTTCCAGTTTTTTCCACAATGGCGTAAACATTTGTTTTGCCCTAATATTAACGTTTACAGTAACATAGACGCCCTTTGTGTACACAATAACAAATGGTGTGTCTATATTTTCTGTTTAGGAATATATTTACATTATTTTACAATTTTGTTTCATTAAAAAAAGATTATAAATAAATAAATTTGTTAATTTATTAAAATATAAACATGGTTTCAAACCAATGTAATTTTACAGATATGTTTATTAACGCTCAATTACACTGGGCGACTTCATAGTCGCTGGTGTTGGTAATTTTAATTGCCGTAATGATTTTAAGTCCCATATGAAATGAGGAGAGTGACTTAAAAATCTATAGTCGCTGGGGAGGAGTTTGTTTAATTTTTGTCGGTAGTCACCGAAGATTTTAGTCTCCGAACGACTAGATTAGGTCAATTTAAAAAAAATATCTAATAGTGTTTACAAAATGTAGTCACTGGTGAATATTGTCGCTCGGAGGTACAATAATGAATGAAACAAAAAAAACTCAAAACGAGGTATAAAAAAAAGAGATAAAAAATATTTATCTTATTGAAACTTGATAAACAATTTTAGAATAATACTATATAGAAGGAGCACAGGGCCGTAACACAATGTATTCACTGATAACACGAAAGCCGGTTGACTGGTGCAACTAAGTAATGCTGCCAACCTGACAAGAAAACATTATTTTAATATTGTCATAAATATTATTAATGAAGAAAGATCGTAAAGAACAAATATAATAACTTAAAACACCTGCTGAGTATTTAATAAAACTGGTCTTAGATGCCAAAAGGGTGGCGGAATACAAGAATCTACATTTAGTTGACGAGGACTACTTATTATATATAATTTTAATAAATACGTTAAACTACAATTTAAATGCTGTAAATATTGTAATGCACCGATATTTATATTAGTATTTTATAATCATCAATCATTAATTAATAATAGAACATAATAATTCAGCAACCGGAAGTATTGCCAACTTTTTTTTCGAAAATTGTATATTTAGGGTGGCAGCATTACTTAGTTGCACCAGTCAACCGCTTTTTATCAGTAGTGCTCCTTCTATATAAAGTATTATTCTAAGACAATATTCTAATTATTATCAAAAAGATGTTATTAGAAAAAAAGGCAAAACATGTTTATTCAAGAATAAGCTTATCAAAAACATTAGAACTAACACTTTATCTGAGGGATCTAATAAACAATGACAGAAAAAATTCAAAGTATTTTTAATTTTGTAATGTTTTTTTTAATTTTTTAAAAAAATTAAAAAATATATATTATTATAGTGATTCCTTTAACTTTGCACCCACCTATGGTCGGCGCCCGGGGTGGTTGCCGTCTTCGCAAGGCCCTGGTTATACCTCTATGATGACACCTGAAATAGGCCGATTAATTTGTGTATCCTTGGTTTTATTTGTATAACCTATAATTTGATATAGATAGTCACCAGTAATTTGTGCTTTCCCACCATGAATCAATCGTGGGAATCAATTAGATTATAGAGATCTCTCACAATCCATGCCCTGAAAGCTATTATTCCATAATCTCCATTGATTAATATCAACAGTTAAACAAATATTCAAATATATATTATATATATATATATATATTATATATATATATATATATATATATAATATATATATATAATATATATATATATATATATATTGGGTTGTATATATATTTATCAAGCAAATAATACCAAATAAGTTTTCAATACAAAAACACCTGTGATTTGATCTGAATTTAGTCTATTGTTTATAAATTAAAATAAAAATTGTATTAAAACTGGTTTCAGATCAAGTTAAACCAATTGCATACTAAAATTATAATTTGAATACTAATATTTAATTAATTAAAATACTAAAAAACAGGATTTAATACTAAATTTATGTTCAAAGAGTTGCTATATTACAAAACATTTCAATTGGTCCATGATGTATGTACTTGATTCTAAAGATACTCCATTTAAATTGAATTCATAATTAAACTTTAATTTGATAAATTGATGGCATTAAATCCATTAATTGTCTAAACACTTAATAAAATATATAATAGTAACAATTGATTAACTTAAAAATAAAAACTAAAATAACTACAAATTTGATACTTATAAGCTAAAATTAAATTACATCTTTTTGGGACATATATAAAACATGATAAGTAGAATGTTAAATTAATAATAATATTAATCTGGTTTATATTCAACCATATTTAGAAGATAATTTTATATTTAAACTTGTCATACAAGCTTAAGCTGCTATTTTTACAATGTGTGTACCATAATATCTGTGACAATATTAATTTTTCTTTTATTGTCAATATTGCATATTTTGGGCACCCCAAAATTTATAAAAAGGACCTAACCAAAAAAATAAAACAACAAAATGTATGAAGATAAAACCTTGTATGCACCTTGGGAGTAAAATGCTATTTTTTCAATAATTACCTTCCTTGGCTTTGCCTTAGAAGTTAATAGTCATTATTTCCTCAGCTTCACCTCGGGAGTTAAATACTTTGGTTCCCTCGGCTTACGCCTTAGGAACCAACTAATTGCTCAGAGAAATAATAGCATTATTTACTCCCTTGGTGCATAGATAACTATTTCATTCTAAAATATTTACACTAAGTTGTTAAGTCTTTTTAATTTTAACAAATTCACCTATGAATTGTATAAATTATATTTTCATTCTATAGCATTAACCTGCTTTTGAGGTATATAATCTAATATTATCCCAAAAAGATAACTTAAATATAAAAAAATAACACAACATTAAATAGTTTTTTTTTCAAATTAATAACTATAATATGTAATAAAAAAATCCAATAATTTGAAAAAAATAAACACCAGATCTTATGGTTCTTTTTGTTACATATAAAGTTTATGGTTGAAACGAACCAAGTACTGAAAACAAAGTTCAAAATTCTGTTTCTTAATTTCACTTAAAAACTTTCTCAAACATTTACAGTCTAAAGTTTATTCAGTTCATCCATGCAAAAGAAGAAACATTTTACTCTACTTTTATAATCAATAACAGAAGTTTAGCATAAAATAAATAAATTTAATCATAACAATTATAAATTGAAATAAGATAAAAAAATAATAAAACTGGCTTAAAATTATTAAAATTAAAACTATTTTATCAAATTATCAAAACTATCATCAGGAAATGAGAAGTTTTATTAACTTCATCACACTATAATGTGATGAAGTTATATATATATAAATAATAAAATAAATAAATAAATAAATAATATAAATATAATATATATTATATATATATATATATATATATATATATATATATATATATTTATATATATTATATATATTAATATATAAGATATTAAAATATTAAGATGGCTTTAATAGTCTCAAGCTAAATATTTGGTACTAATATTTTCATATCAGTTTTTTGTTTCATCACTTCACATTTTAACATAACAAACTGGGGGACTGTAATCCAGTCATGGTAAAGTCAATAAAATAACTAATCAATCAATAAATAAATATCATAATAAATCAATAAATACATATAAATAAGCTATAATCAAGTCTAATCGGAACTCTTGCTAATTAAGTTCCTTAGTCTATGGGTATATCACTTAAAAACTTTAAAACTTAAAAATAATTGATTCAAGACAAAAAATTATAACAATTATTAAATTGATATTAAAACATAGAATTCATAAACTAAATTTATAATAAAGTTTGAATTGAAAAATGAGCATTGTAGCAACTCAGTATTGAGTTGATTGTTATTTCACTATTATTATTTTAATAGCTAGTCATCTTTTCTTTATTTGGGCCCAAACAGACTAATACTAGAGAGGGAGGATACAACAGTTCATTCCTTGGGTAGCTAGGTGCCGTAATGGTATATTGGTGACGTCATTTTTATATCTTTCATAATAATTACAATTTCACGTAAATATTACATTATTTTTGGACTATTATGTTTTAAATCAAGTTAAATGAATTTAAAAATAAGTTGTAATTATTATCTATTGCATGTATTCTTTAATTGTCAGTGTTGAATAAAGTGGTTTTAATGTGGCATCACTGAAAATGTCCGCCGTTTGTAGAGTGTGTGCCTTAAAGGGGTTGTAGAGGGGTGGAGGAGTATCTAGTCTCTCTCTAGGGAGGCTATAGTAGGGGTAAGTACAGTTACGGCACCTATGGAAACTGTCTCACTTCCAGACCCCTTATCACTGTGCTAATCAGGTTCTGTACTCCCTCTAATAGTATTAGTCTCTTTATTTGGGCCAATCTACCATTTTGGAAGGCTAATATTATTAATAACATTACGAGGGTAGAGTGTACAGGAGTAAGGAAAGCACTTCTTCTAGACATAATAAGTAGCCTCCCTTGGAGCCTTGGTTGCTAACAGAAGACTATTAGCAGACTAAATGCCACTTTGGCATTTGAACTATGGCTGGAATAGGGATTGCTGTTTAGCTCATACGATAATAAGAGCAGCAACTTTAATCACAAGTGTTCAAGTGAAAGTAGACATGAGATGGGACATAGTTCCATGAACTTAATAAGAAATACTATGAACATTGAAACCAACTTTTAATCTATATGGAAAAATAGCCCTGCTTCCTTCATCCAATAATCAACATAATTAAAAATAAAAAGGTTAGGAGTGGCGACAATATTTGTCTTAAGGAGAAGCCAATCTTAAAAAACTTTATCAAATAACAAATATCATCATTTTGATTACTCCAGGAAATATAATTATGTCAGCATTTGAATCAATTAAAAAACTTAAGTTCTAAAAGGTTCAGTAGGGTAGTAATTAAAGTACTTGTAATCACTCGGTCTAGAAGAGTAGAACTTGTAAGTTTTGAGTTGGTTCCCTGGTCTAGTAGAGTAGAATTCTAAGGTTTTAAGTTGGTTCCCTGGTCTAGTAGAGTAGAACTCTAAGGTTTTGAGTTGGTTCTCTGATCTAGTAGAGTAGAATTCTAAGGTTTTGAGTTGGTTCTCTGGTCTATTAGAGTAGAATTCTAAGGTTTGAGTTGGTTCCCTGGTCTAGTAGTAGAATTCTAAGGTTGAGTTGGTCTGGTTAGTAGGTAGAAATCTTATGTTTTGAGTTGGTTCCCTGGTCTAGTAGAGTAGAATTCTAAGGTTTTGAGTTGGTTCCCTGGTTTAGTAGAGTTGAATTCTTATGTTTTGAGTTGGTTCCCTGGTCTAGTAGAGTAGAATTATCAGGTTTTGTGAGGCTTCCTTGGTTTAGTATAGCAGGATTCTCTTTTCTACTAATTTCCTACATATAGGGCACTCAGTCATTCTATCACCGCATAGCTGACAAGTTCCATGACCACATAAGAATATCATGTTTTTCAATCTATCCATACAAACGGGAACATAGTCTATAAACAAAAAAAAATGTAATAGAATTAAATATTTATCAGAATCTATAACAACAAATAACTTCCAAATCCAAGCATATACCTGAATACATCTAAAAGTATACAGGGTATACTTTTCAAACAGAAGTTACAGCTGGTAATTGAAATATGGAAAATACTACAACAAAATATGCTAAGTACCAATTTAGTAATTAATTGGATCCAAAAGATTAGACTGTAAAAATAGTGCCCAGAAACATTCTACCTTTTGTTAATACTTTTGACCTTTCCCAATAGAAAGCAAGAGACCTTAGGCCTCTTTGCCGCTCAGTGGCCTTGGCACTTCGCAGGGCCTTAGCTTCACTGCCCTAGCGCCTCCCTGTGGCTGCTTCGTGGCCACATGGTTGTTGCACTTTATCAGTTTGCCATATTAATAGTTATATTGAGGCATACTGCCACAATATAAGCAAATTTTCAAATGAATTAGTTAAAAAACATGATTGGTTTCTATCAATTATGTCAATCAATGACATAATGTTTTGTTTGACATATATATATGTCAATCACATAAATTATATATCATGTATATTATATATATATATATATATTATATATATATATTATATTATATATATATATATAATATTCCTCTAAATTCTAGGTTAATTAATGAAGACTTCAGTCCTATAGAAATTTTATTTAAATAAACATTAATAACAGAAGTTTCGCATGGCGAAGCCAGGCATCTTCAGTGTAAACAAAATAGCACAAAAGAACCCGTCAAATTTCAAATCACGGTTTTTTTCAAAAACTAAAGATCCAATTTCCACCATGCAACGTTCTAATGTTATTTATAGAGTACCTTGTAAAAACTGTCAAAAAACCTACACCGGAGAGACTTCTTAACTATTTTTAAACAGACTTAGACAACACAACAAAGATATGGACAACTTAAAAACTAATACTGCTATTTCGGAACATGACAAAGAAAAAATATAAAATTGACAACGACCATGTTGAAGTACTACATACTGAAAAACATTTCAATAAACGACAGATTCTAGAAAGCCTATATATTAAAACTGACCCCAAAAGCATAAATAAAAAAACTGATACTAACAATATTAATAGTATATATGCAAACATTCTTAACTCAAAAAAAAAACGTTTAAAATTAGCCCCCCCGTAATTTGCAAATTTTATTTTGAATGTTTTTAAATTTCTACCAGACTCCCTTTCTAACCTTATTTCATTAATACCTAATCTGTTTATTTTTGATTTCGTTCATTTACCTTTAGTTTTGTTGTTTTTTAACTTGCTATTGTGTTTTTTCCTTGTATTTCAAATTTATTTGTTTAACTTTTTTTTTTTTTTTAAATAAATTTCCTTTATTTTATAAAGTACATAATACATATTTAAATATGGCATAAAGGATTGTGTGCCACACTAGAGGATTGCAAAATCCTGAGCTGTGTGGCAACTTAACTGTGGTAAAGTTTTTGCGATGTTCTTTTGGTTTCGGTATGCTTTACTAAATATTTTTGGTGTTGGTTGTTTGTTTTTGGTTTTTGTTTACACTGAAGATTCATGGCTTCGCCATGCGAAACGTCTGTAATTAATGTTTATTTAAATAAATTTCTATAGGACTGAAGTCTTCATTAATTAACCTAGAATTTAATTCTTAACAGTCCAATAACTATTTTGTTAATTATATTCCTCTATGATGTCAATCAATAAAACTGGAACTAATGTATGTGAACCATACATAGTAGTATGTTTGTGAAAAATGCCACCCCAATTCAACACTATATGAAGATTTGTGATTTTTTTAAAATGTTTGTGGGGTCATTATTGTGGGTTAAAGACGTCACACATGTTTCATAAACAAAAATAATAATTTTCTTGAAATGTAAGAAAGACTAAATTAGGAAAATGTATTTTCTAAGAAATGTGAAAGTTCTCAAATAGTCAAAAAGAAAATTGCCTACAACATTTTATTAGTGTAGTTTACCTGTTCCTTAATGTCCTGAAGCTGTTGCTGGAGTTTCTGTATGTCAGAGTTGGTGGTGTCCCTGCCTCCATTATTCATAATATTACCAGGCAACTGCACAACTGGTTCAGCTAGAGGAGATCATAAGAAAAAAACAATTAAATACAAGACTCTTTTAGATTTAAATTTCCTATGGAGGACATTCTGGCTCAAGTCTTCTGTATATAGTTTTAATAATAGTCGCTATTTTCTTAAGCACTAATAATAGAACAAAATAATTGTAATAGCTGTCTTCCTACAATGCTTCTTAAGAGAGACTTCTTATTCATTGGTTCTATTATGATGAACCCCATTGAAGCTCCTTCTATAACATGTATCCCTATTATTTCCCTTGGTCCTACCTCCTACTTGTTACCGCTGAGTATATTTTGGACAGTTTTTTAGCTCTTTCATTGCTTTTCAAACATATTAGGATGATTGATGCCAATAATTAGGGACAAAGTTTAGAGGACAACTAAAAGTCCTTGGACAATAGGGTGTTTATAGCAATGAGCAGGCTGAAGATTTTGAAGATTTTTTACTTAGACTTTTCAAATACATATAAATGGATTCTGTAGAGATGAGGTAGCGAAGCTATTTATTTAAGGGCCAACTAACAGGCTTACCAAGTCACTTTTAGTCCAGAACAGAAGTATTTGTCTCTTAATAATTGATATTCTTACTGGTAATTTACGATCTAGTCACCATCTACACCTAATAGTCCAAGAGCCAGGCCTAAAAAATGTGACCAATTTTGTACTACTTCAAACCAATTTTCCTGAAAATATACCTTAAATTATGAAGGAAAAACATAGTCTGCCTATCCAGAGTGGAGCCCTTCATATGAATGCACTCGCTCAAAATATTATAAAATCGCACAAATTTCAGTTTTCTTGCAATAAGTGGTTCCCTATAGGTCGTATGCATAACATGAAGAGAACATTTTTTAAAGCTAATAAAATTTGCTATAAAACTAGTATTTTTTCGTCAAAATTAAATCACTACAACTAAAGTTATGACATTGTTATGGTTAAATGCAAAAATACAAAAAACCACTATTTTTTTCAAAATTCACTGACTTTGCATGAATTCAACAATTTTTTTGGTGATTTGGAAAGAGAACTTTGGTTGGAGTAATTTGATTTAGATAGTTAAACACTCGTTTTGTAGAACATTTTATCACCTTTAAAAAATGTTATCAACATGTTTTGCCCACAACCCACAGGGGGAACCACTTATTCAAGAAAACTGAAATTTGTGCAATTTTATTAAATTTTGATGCTATCATCTACTCTTGATAGACAGACTATGTTTTTTTTCTTCATAAAGTATATTTTTAGAAAAATTTGATTTGAAGTACACAAATGAGTGACATCATTTCAGGTGGCTCTCTTAGACTATTATGAGACTGGCAGGTAGTATGTAGTGTGAGGAAGAAAATGAAACTTCAAATCATAAGTACTTGCCCTGCTTTGACCCAAAACGGGACACCTTTGTTCTTTTTGACACCAGTATTTCTTTTGAGGAACTTAAAGCTCCTGAACAGTCAATTACTTTCTGTGATTTAGCCGGATCTTCAGGAAAGCTCATTTGATTTCTTCAAGATTTGCACTAATTGCCCACCTGAAGTTAAATCCTCGGGTATAATTCTAGTCTTTCTTTAAAAAGACTCAAATTGTAAGGACATTGATGCACACATGTTGCTTCTTTAACATCTATTGAATTCATTCTAAATCGATTATTTGTAGTGCTTTGACCGTTATATAATCAACAGTCTTACCTAAAGGTAAAGGAGCTGGTCCAGGAGTTTCATCCAGCGGCTGATTGTCTTTCTTAGCACTGTACCCTGATGTAGAAGGTATAGCTATGGCATGAGGAGTTATCTGTTTAACCCTAATTCTATTATCTCTTGCTTCTTCTTCATCACTTGTTTCAGACTCCTCTGGTTGTTTTGGGTCCCAATCGCCTGAAAGACAATCCAAATGAGGTATTATTTGGAACACAGATTAAATTTTATATTGTAAGTTAAAGAAGTTAGTAAATAAACCCCATAATGTGATCTAATCTTGTTATGAAAGAGGATTATTGGCGAAAGTAAACACTGTAGAGAGCCGGTTCATAGTACCATAAATCTTAAGGTCTAGTTAACTTTAAAATAAATTATAGGCATAGAGATATATTACTAGAGGGGCCCTATTGATTGAATTTTGAAACATCAAAAAAATAACCTGACCACATTCGATTATCATTATCATCAAATAAACAGAACAAAAAAACAGTAAATTATATAGTAAAATGTTTAAAATACAAATCACAACACAAACAATCTGCGGGAAGCTTAAAACAATTGATTAATTATAACCTCAACTCCCTCTTAGAGGAGGTTTCAATGAGGTTACACAGAGCCCCTGAGAGCCCCACTAAAAATGTTTCAGGCCTCTCAATGTATTAAGATAGGCTATGCTCCCTCTAGTATATATCTCTTTGATTATAGGTATACTCGTAACCTGAATTGAAACCTACTTGATAACAAGAAAAGAAAAATGAAGTCTCTCCACAGAAAACTTTGTTTATTTACAAATTGTACAAAGTGCTTTCGACCTAACAAGAGGTCATCAACAGCACCTAAAAAACAAATAAAAAAATACAAAAATTTAAAAACTCAAAGATTACAAAATAATAATGAAAAATAAATGAATAAGAAAATAAAAGATAGGTACGAATATAATTAAAATAAATAGAATAAATAAAAAATAAAATTACCGTTGACACAAATTAAATAAGAAAGGGGCTGGTTTAAAACATAACCGATTCTGGTTATGTTTTAATCCATTCTTCTTTAATTTGTGTCAACAGTAATTTTATTTTTTATTTATTTCAATTATCTTCATACCTATCTTTTATTTTCTTATTAATTTATTTTTTATTATTATTTTGTTATCTATGAGTTTTTTAATTATTGTATTTTCTTATTTGTTTGTCAGGCACTGATGATGACCTCTTGTTAGGTGGAGAGACGCTTTATTTTTCTTTTCTTGAAGATGGACTCCATTTATGCTTATCTTAGAACTCCTTCTTGATAATATATAGTTTTTTAAAAGCTTATTTGAAAAATAATGACTCACATAATTGGCTGCTTAGATTTTCATTTATGTGAAGAATGTGTAAATGGCAAAAGCACATTGTTAGCAGGTGTCTAGATATTTATCCTTATATTCTATTAATCAGTTATATTTATCAGACATACTTCATCGAACATATGTTGGTGCAAGCGACAATTATACTTTTTTATATCCATAAATTAGCTATAATTTATGCATTGTTGTTCTTGATCATAAGTAAGAACAATTCTAATACAATAAATAATAACAAATAAAACAATAAGTAAGACAAATTGTTGGTTTATTATTATTTTGTGTAACCCTTGGCAGGGTCCAGTGAACCCCAATTCTTGAGATCCCTGATTTAGAATACTACCACGGTTTCAAACTGCCAGCATTTATTTTGGCTTTTAGAAAGTACAGCTTAATAAGAACTATAGATTAATTATTGCCTTTTTTAAGACTTTGACCCAGGTCATATACTATCTAATGTACACAAAGTGTAATTTAGGTAAACGATGTTCTGATTTGAATTTTGGTTTATTTAAAATTTAGAATACAGCCTTGTTAGAGGTTCAAGATTCAACCTCTATCTACATGTGTGTGCAGGATTATTTTGTGTGGGTGCCAAGTAAATTACACTGGAACAGGGGTTAATAATATGGCATTTTTTAATTGTTAAAAAAATTTAGGCTTCTTTTTTGTTGCTTATAAAATATAAAAAAAAAAACTAATAACACAAATGACCTTTATTTATTTACAATTGTTTACAAGTTTTACAGGAAAACTATTATGTTCGCATCAACAATCCAAAATCAAATTGTCAACAGTGTTTAAGTATTTTTAAACCTCCTGAGTGATTTTTACAGAGACATTTCTTTGGTCTGGGTGTGTGTGAGTCTGTTACCATCGTAGCTCCCAGAGTTATTTTAATATTTCCCTCAGAAAATAATTTTTTAGGACATCATTAACTGTCAACGATGACTGCAAAATTTTAAAAACTCAAACAAAGCAGCAATGTATTTTTTATTAATATGAAATTCACCATGCATATAGTAATATGTAACAGCTACAAATGACCCAAAATATATTTCATTATCAGTAACAGTTCAATTTTTATCAAATAAAAAGTATACAAATTTAGAAAATCATTGAAAAAAGAAAAAATATTTAAACTGAGTTAAAATTTGGCTAAATGTATTCCCTGGTTACTAAAGTTATTAACTCAACAAAGCTTTAAGTGAAGCATTAACTCAAGAAAGGTTCAAGTGAAGCATTAACTCAGTTCAAGTGAAGCATTAACTCAAGAAAGGTTCAAGTGAAGCATTAACTCAAGAAAGGTTCAAGTGAAGAATTAACTCAAGAAAGGTTCAAGTGAAGCATTAAGAAAGTTCAAGTGAAGAATTAACTCCAGAAAGGTTCAACCATTAACTCAAGAAAGGTTCAAGTGAAGAATTAACTCAAGAAAGGTAACTCAAGAAAGGTTCAGTGAACCATTAACTCAAGAAAGGTTCAATCAGAAAGGTTCAAGTGAAGCATTAACTCAAGAAAAGTTCAAGTGAAGCATTAACTCAACAAAGATTTAAGTGAATCATTCCTCAAGCCTCCGTAACCTTGACCATTTAATACAAACTTCATTAAAAAAATTTGTATCCATTTTTTAATGAATACAAATAGTTGTCCTCAAATATTTCTATGGGTGCCACAGCACCACAGACACCTACTATGAGCACACCTATGTTAATCCTACCTCAGGCTAGTAAAACATGTAGAGTTAAAATTTTTCTTTAAACAAGACTCCTTGAGATAGACAAATGTAGAATCAGCTAAGGGTTGCTAATTATCATACTCACTTGTTTTACCACAGCAAGCAGAGAAAGGTACTTGTTTGTTTATAGGAACTCTGCATAGAACACACTTCCTCATTATAGGAGCACAGAACTCGCAGGCAACTAGATGGTTACAAGGCTTGAATAGAACACTCGCCTTGTTATATGAACACACTATACATTCGTCAATCTGAAACAAAGTAAATTAGCTTTACTATAAGTCATTCTCCTGTTTCCGATCTAAAGCAATGTTAGTGACTCTAGTCATTACCTTGAAACCAAATTGGTTTTAATTTTTTGTTGAAATGCATCCTTAATTATGAGTGTTTACGATATTTATCATTAAATAATTATGTTTCATATATGAATTGATAAAAAATATAAATAAAATTAATTGAATCTGCCACTTATATAAACCAGTAAAACCATTAAAATAAAGTTATAAGACCAGTAAAGTACAACAACTTAAATTCGACGCTTCGCGTTGATGATTTGTAAAATTTAAGAAAAAGTTTGTTTACATGAGTCGAAGTCAAGATGTTTTACCATATAAAATTGAAATGATTAAATTATGCAACATATTCATAAAATGTAAAACTAATTATGAATACTTGTGTGTGTCTCTATAAGAAAAACATTATTTTTCTATGTTTTAGCATTTTAATGATTCTCATGTAGAGCTAATATTTTCATTAAGAACTGTAATAGTAAATTATCAGGCTTTAAGTCACATGATATAAAAGTATTACCCGTTTTATGTGACTGAATGTCTATCTATTGTGTTACTTTTCTATGCATTAATTAACCTCTAATTATAATAATATAAGATCATGTGGCGCACAAGCCTTGAGCTTATGTGAAACAAATGGTCAATATATATTATTTTATTTATAGATTGTTGTTAGTATTTGTCTCCATTATAATTGATACCATTAAAATGTATGACACAGGATGGGACGAAATAAATTTTCTTAATTTTGCATTATAACTATATTTTGCCTTCCTTAGCAATCGGTGTGTAACTTTATCCATCAGGTACTCATCTGATGTTTTTACATGATATTTTATCTGGTGAGTGGTGGGGGAAACAAATCAGATAAAACATCAGATGAATAAAGTTACACTTATCGCGCCCTATTTCAAGATTTTTCAGGTTATGCTGTATTGTTTTTGTTGTTAATTGTCGTGGTTTGTTTTTAGTATATATCTTAAGTTTTAATTTGTCTGATGTGATTACAAATAGACATATAAAACATATGAAATCAAGAAGATTTATATTATCGGAAGAAAACAAGTGTGGTTTGTTCATTTTTTCTAAAATAAATACGGTAGTCAAATCTAATGTTTTTGTGTACATTTTGCACACGTTTGTTTCTGGTGTTTTTGTACTATTGACTTCTTTTTAAGATAATATCTTATATTATTTGTATTCAACGACAAAGGTAATTTGTTTATGAAAAATTAGTAACTTTGTAGACAAGTTGCTCAAGTCACTTCTATGCTTTGTTGACGTGGATAATTTAAGTGAAATGTCAATATCTTCTATTCATTTTAATAATCTAGAGGACGTGCATGCTAGATTTTTGTTAACATAATAGAGGATGCAATAATTATTAACTAATAAAGGATGCATTGGCATAAGTTGAATTAACTTCATACATACATAAGTACTGTTGTAAGATGTCAATGTCATTTACTTAATTTATGTTAAAAACCAAATGATCTGTCAATACATAACTGTGCGAGAGACACCTAGGAAATTAAAAGAAAAATGCAATACTACATCTGGGATTTGTTCCATCATTCAACATTTGTCTTCATTGATGGCACACATAATGTCATGCCCCACTCTATGTCGTTACGTCTAACTCTTCAGGCACTAACAGAGCCTGAACTCACTGTGACCTTTAATTAAATCCCAAAGAATATAATGTGAAGTATTTACCAGAGACGAGTGGTCATCTCTTACTACCATCTTGCTTGGCAAGCAAACAGTTTATGTTTTGATACTACAGAGTTTTGAAAAACATGAATACTCGCACAAATAACTGTGCGAGAGCCACCTAGGAAATGTAACTAGCAAAATGCAATGCTACAAATTATTTGTGTTCAAAAGATGATATTCTAATTTCATACTTCATGACTCATATCAACTTCACAACTGCCAAGCGATGCCCACCTCAAGGAAGTCAAGTTTCAATACAGTGAAGCCTTCAAGAACATCAGTCGCAACCTTCATGCCACTGTAGTCAAAAATTTTATTTTAAAAACAATTTAAACTTGTATTAACTTTTCTTTTATTGTTAAAATTTTTTATTATATAAAATTTAGTAAATTGATTCTTTTTTTTATCCTAGTTTCTGGATGACCAACACCATTTAGGTGGTTGTCATACAGGTGCCAGGCGAGCGACCCGATTGAAGTAGACTTCAGTTGATTCATATGGCTTAAGTGATTGTCAAATAAACTCAAGTATGCTTTAATATATAATCTATATTCCCGTCGGTACAAGACAAATTAAGTTACTTGAATAAATATTATTGGCCCAAGTTTAATCATTTGATAGTTTGGATTTAAAATGACTTATGTCAGCTTGTACTCATGTCAAATTAAATCTACTTAAGTCAGCTTGAATCGACCCAAGTCAGCTTTTTATTGATTAGAGTCGAATCGAACCCACTCGATTTTATCAGATCAAGCAATTTGAATCAACTATCGACTCAAGTCCATTGTCTGGTTGAGTCGACTCATATAAATCGATTTAAAAAAGGCAATTTGGCACATCACTATTTTATTTCTCATTGAAAGATCTGTTTACTACAATTTAAAACACTCCCACACTCAGGGTTTGCCTTGTGGGTTCTTTGTATAAGTATACAAAGAAAAATATACAAACAAGCTAACACAAGAGTTTGTGTTAGCTTGTTTTGTATTATTTTTCTTTTTGTATGTATTACTTGTAAATAAAGGAATTTTTAAAAAACGACTCCTGATTACCCAATTTTTTCTACAATTTAACAGCTCATGATTGATATCTGCCCTATTTTTCATTTATCATGTATACAAAAAATTGGAGGAATCGTCTCAATTTTTTTCTGAGACTTTCTTTTATGTTCAGGTAAGTATAATTATTATAGTAATTGCACATGTATAAATTATCAAATTTGAATTTTAGATGCTACTAGAATTCACAATGTTTTACCACGTAAACATTTAGATTGGGAAAAAGATCTGACATGCCTACTGTAAAAATCAGGCACATCAACTGCCTACTGTAGCTATCAAATGCAGATGGCTTCTGTGGATACAGTAATTGTCATTTTGTAGTTTGTGATATTATACCCTGTCAATAAATTGAAGAGTCTTTATAATAAAAACTGGCGAAGACGGTGCTGCCATGAACTACAAATGTGAATGACATTAGACCAGGGTCAAATTCAAATCATTTGTTTATTGCCAAAATTACAATTACAATAAACAAAAAATCACATTTTACAAATAATCATGTCGATTATTTTAATGTACATATTAAAAGACAAAATTTACATTTAAATATATAAAAAAATTTTTTGATTAATTTACTTTTAATTTATCAAGTAAACAACATTTGACAATCTTACAAGCCAGTGGCTAAGTTGGTTTCTATAACTATTTAAAATAATAATAATCATGGCATACAAGATTGATGTTATTATAATATTACTTAGAAATATATGTTTACAAAGAAAAAAAATTTAAACAAGTTAATACAATTTACTTTAGTATAGTTATGTTACAAATTTTAGTCTGAGATCAGGATAAGGGACCCACCTAGGAGTTTTAAGTTCTCTAGAATTTCCCTATGCGTATGTATAGCCGTTATGTACTTATTAATAGTACTATGTTAGTTTTGATATAGAAAAAATTGTTTTTTCTCAACAAAAATTTTATCTTATTTTGAGTAACTAGTGGGAATTATTTTTTTTTTTAATATAATAAATTAAAAGAAATAAAGTTTAATTATACAGATGTACAGAATTATAGCAGTTATTTTTGTGTATATTCAGAATGTAAAATCAAAACTCCAATATTCTTGCTATATGATACACTTGACTTTTACTTTTTTTACTTAGATTTAAAAATATTTTGGTTGATTTTATTCCGTGTTGAATAACTATGATCTACACTACAACTTATTAGTCTTTGACATTTTTTTTTAATAAATATTAAGAAATATTTGACCAAGAGCTTGTTAGAGGTAAAATTTAGTTTCTTGAAAGAGCAGCTCAGTGCTATAATCAATTGTTATAAAAACATAGTCTTGATTACCTTTTTGTAATTTGAAATGGTGTTAAAATTAATTTTTGTAGTAAAGGTAGGACATCTACTATTAAATATTAGCTGGTAGAACATCATCAATTGATCAACATTAGCTATGCTTCTTAATTTATTAAAATAAATAGGTCAAATGAATTTTAATGTTTTGCTTAGTTTGTAAAATATTGGTAATTCCAATTTAAAAATTGATCAATGTATACTCCTAGATATTTAGCATATAAAACTTTATTTATTATATTGATTTTGTTACTTGAGATGAAGTACCTCTCTTTCATTGCTATTTTTATCTTTACAATTAAAATCAATCCAGCAACTTTTAGTAGAGTTAAGATTTAGACCATTAGCGTGTAACCATTCAATGTGGTCAATGTGAATTACCTGTAAATAGAACAGGGTATTCTATAACACTATTTACACAGTATTCAAATGTCGCGTCTATTTGCTGGTTAAAGTTTAAAATTGGATCAGCTATTTGAGGTAATGAGGTTTACAAAATCCATTCATCCTGAGAATCTGGAACACAGATGTAATGCCTCTCTCAATTCAAAATGAGAAAACACAATTAATGAAAGCAAATTTTATCACAAATTTGTAAGCTGTCGCTTAACAAATTATCAATGGACAGCTCAGTCAGGTATGTGTTTGACTGAACAAGCTCAAGCTAAGGTAAATCAGGTCTTATAGATAAAGAGTCGCTCAGGCACCTGTATGACAACCCTTCTAAACTGGTGTTGGTCATACAGAACTAGAATAAAATAAAGAATCAATTTTACTAAATTTTATTTCATATAAAATTTTAACAAAAAGAAAAGTTAATACAAGTTTAATTGTTTTTAAAAAATAAAATATTTTGACTACAGTGGCATTGAAGGTTGCGACTGGCGTTCTTGAAGGCTTCACTGTATTGAAACTTGATTTCTTGAGGTGGGCATCGCTTAGGCAGTTGTGAAGTTGATATGAGTCATGAAGTATGAAATTAGAATATCATTCTTTTGAACACAAATAATTTGTAGCATTGCATTTGCTAGTTACATTTCCTAGGTGTCTCTCTCAAGTTATATTGTGCGAGTATTCATGTTTTTCAAAACTCTGTAGTATCAAACAAACTGTTTTGCTTGCCAAGCAGATGTGGTAAGAGATACCACTCGTCTCTGGTAATATTCACATTATATTCTTTGAGGAAAGGTCACAGTTGAGTTCAGGCTCTGTCGGGTACCCCTGAAGAGTTAGACGTAACGAAACAGAGTGGGGAATAACAAATATTGAAGCATCAATGAAGACAATATCGAATGATGGAACAAATCCAGATGTAGTATTGCATTTTGCTTGTTAATTTCTATTGTCTCTCGCACAGTTATGTATTGACAGATTATTTGGTTTCTAACATAATTGAGTAAATGGCATTGACATCTTACAACAGTACCTTATTTATGCATGAGTTTATTCAACTTGTGCCAATGTCTTCTGCATCCTTTATCAGTTAAAAAATCTAGCATGGACGTCCTCTAGATTATAAAAATGAATAGAAGATATTGACATTTCACTCAATTTGCACGTTAACAAAGCACAGAAGTTGACTTGAGCAACTTTTCTACGAAGTTACTAATTTTCCATACCACAAATGCTGATATACATACTTCTTTCAGTATAAACAAATTACCTTTGTCGTTAAATACAATAATATAAGATATTGTCTTAAAAAGAGTCAATAATAGTACAAAAACACCAGAAACAAACGTGTGCAAATGTTACACAAAACGTACCACCGTACGATTTGACTACCGTATTTATTTCAGAAAAATCGAACAAACACACTTATTTCTTTCTTCCAATAATATAGTGTCCAACTTTCGGTTTCAAACATTCAACACTTAAATAAACGAATACAATAATACAAAGTTAACAGAAGTTGAATCACTCCTAAGTCTAGAAATTCTTAAGTTTAAAAACAAAATAACTTTTTAAATATAAACAAGCGCGAAGAAGGTAATGTTAGGTTAATGATGAGAGTCACCACCTCGCCGAGGTGTGAGCTAAGATCTTCCCGCCGCTGAGGAACTTTTCCCGCTCTGAGTGACCTTTGATGAATAAAATCAACACCCATCTGGTACTCATCAGATGTTTACAACTCATCAGATGCGTACCTGATGGATAAAGTTACACACCGAATACAGGCCTATTCATGTTAAATAACATACAACGTTAAAAGAAATAACTGAGTCAAATCTATGAGAAATTCTACAAAGATTAATTAGATGGAAAATTTCTCTACCAGTCACAGAAATCAAAGTGCATAGTAATAGGAAATAGAAAGTATGACTAGCATAAGAACTGAAAAATTAAAGAATTACTAGAAAAAATAAACCATCTAATTAAATGAAACCTGACAAAAAATTTAAAAAATAAATAATAAACAAAAATTAAATAAATTTATTACGTCCCATCCAGTGTCATAAATTTTAATAGTATTTTATTTATATATAATTTGTAATTTAATAATTGTAAACAGGTATTTAGATATAAATAAACAATTTATTTATTAATAACACCCTGGGTAATTTTGAGGCAAAGTGTAGTGAGACTGATGTAATATCACTTTAAGCTTTAGATTATCATGAAAATCTAAGTACATGCAAAGCAAGTTCATAATTTTGTTTTAAAACTTAATTTTTAAAAATTATCTATATACATAATAAAAATATCTTTATTCATATTACAGATTAAATATATTTATAATAAAAATAATCGTGATAATAAAGATATTGTACATTTTTATAAAAATAATTGTAAACTTTTCATTTTCTATTCTTCACTTAGAATTGTACACACAGCTTCAATCATAAATCTTTGCTTATTCGGTGAATTATCAATAAGGTGATTAATGAAAAACCATTTGTATTCTATAGAATAACATATTCCTGACGTTTGGAAGAGAGGAAAGCTCGTGTAAACAGACTGAATCATTTCTATCTAACTACATTATAAACTAATTGAATACCACCTTAGTGTTATTAATCACAGGATGTCTACATATGAGACACCTCTTGACCCTAGGGGCACATGCCAGACAACACGCTACATGACCACAAGGCTCAAACACTGTCTCTCTCTTCTGATCCGAGCATACTAAGCACTCTCCCACACCTTCCTGCTCTCCTTCCCTCTCACTGCGTGCTTCTAACTGCTCTCTAAAACATGTACACAACATTTAGATGCTAAACCAAGTAGAGATTTAGAGAATTTTCAGTAGTTAATATACAATTGAGGGAAATTTAAAACTTGCTCTTTGTATCATTTTCTATATTGCCAAAGTTAGTAAAGTCTGGTTTTATCTCTACATATTTAAATGACGTTGATTTAATAAAAACAATGTAAGGGAAATTGAATAGTTTCCATTTGATGAAAAATTGACTCTACAAGGCGACTCCAGGGCCTTCAATATTTTTTCATTTCTTAGTAAGCCAATTGTTAAGGAAAAAAGAGAGATTATTTATTTTATTAACAGAGCTGACTTTCGATCTTGGATGAATAACAGTTCTGGCTTAGTCAGATCCCAGACTCTTAATAGATCAATTTTACCTGCCTCGTACCACCATAGTTTCGATTTTACCAGTACCACAGGGTGGGGGGCCAAAATAGTTTTGCCACAGTTTTACAAGGAAAATAGAGGGGCCTAGGATAATGTTATCTAACGCTAAGTTCAAAAGTATTGGAGAGCCTATAAAGTTTGTGTTATTCACTCTTAATGTCCAACTCATTAATGCCAACATACTTTACTCTTAGTATTTTTAATTTTTTTAAATATTTATAACTTAGTAATCTCAAACAAGGTAAGAAGAATATTAATTATGTACAACCGACCACTATAAAATAATAAAGCACTAAAATTTGGTTTCACATGTTTATAACATGTTGCAGTAATGTTATCAGTATCCCAAGGAGTGAGTCACCCATGGTGTAGTGGTTAAGGTATGCCGCTAATACACAGAATGAATGGACTTTAAACGAACGAGTTTATTTCGTCATGGGTTCAATCCCAGCTCAGGCCTCTGGGATTTTTATGAGAGGGATAAAAATAATGCATACCACGACCTTCAGAAGGGACGTAAAGCCGGTGGTCTCGAGCCTGTGTGTTGTCAGGTACTCGTTAAAGATCACTTACCCTAAATGAAACTGAGTATAGGCAAAATATAGGACCCTCATAGTAGATTCATTATAATACTATAGTGTGTCTGCCTTGTAGTTTAATGTGTAGGGCACATGTTGTTTCTAGTTTTCACTAGACTATAAGAATCAGTGAAAGTATGTATGATTGCTTGAAAAAAGCATGAGAAGAACCATAGAAATCCACGGCTCTTCTGTCTAGATTAGATGAAATATACAATACAAAGTAAAAGGAGTAGGAGACTAAGGCCCGTATTCAGAATGATCAAAAGATTCAAAAAAAATCTCTCCTAGGTTCTTCCTAGGTTGTTCCTAGGTTGTTCTTGCTTTTCCTAGCTTCTTCCTAGCTTTAGTGTCCATTTAGAACATTTTTAACCGTCCCTAGGGCTAGGAAGAGATCTCTCCTAGGTTTCCTAGCCTTTTCCTAACTTTGCACCTTAATTCTAGGAAAAGGCTAGGAAAAAGCTAGGAACAACCTAGGAAGATCCAAGGTAGGTAGAGAGGTACCTTAAATCGTCCCTAGATTGTCTCTAGTCATTTTTTGTTCTATTTTAATAATGTTTTTGAGCTTAAAATCCGTTTTGGGTAAACAAGAGTGGTTCAGGGCGAAAATTTTTTGGTTGTCACCCCCTTCGAAATGTTGGGGGTGCTGACCCCAAAAAGTCAAATTTTTTTTATTGCTCCAAACAACTTCTTTTGACCTGAAACGGATTTCGAGCTAATAAAACAATTTTTTTGATCGGCTCCCCCTTATACATTTTTGGGGGTGCTGCCCCCAAAAAGTCAAATTTTTTTATTGCTCCAAACAACTTTTTTGACCTGAAACGGATTTCGAGCTAATAAAAACAATTTTTTTGATCGGCTCCCCCTTATACATTTTGGGGGTGCTGCCCCAAAAAGTCAAATTTTTTTATTGCTCCAAACAACTTCTTTGACCTGAAACGGATTTCGAGCTAATAAAAAACAATTTTTTTGGTCGCTCCCCCTTATACGTTTGGGTGCTGCCCCAAAAAGTCTAATTTTTTTTTATTGCTCCAAACAACTTCTTTTTGACCTGAAACGGATTTTGAGGCAATAAAAAAATTTTTTTTGGTCGGTTACCCCTTATAAATTTTGGGGGTGCTGACCCAAAAAAAATCAAAAATTGTTTTATTGCTCCAAACAAATTCTATTGACCTGAAACGGATTTTGAGCCAATTAAAATGTTTTTTTTTTGGTTGGCTCCCCCTTATATTTTTTGGGGGTGCTGACCCCAAAAAGTCAAATTTTTTTTATTGCTCCAAACAACTTCTTTTGACCTGAAACGGATTTCGAGCTAATAAAAAATTTTTTTTGGTCGGCTCCCCCTTATACATTTTGGGGGTGCTGCCCCCAAAAAGTCTAATTTTTTTTATTGCTCCAAACAACTTCTTTTGACCTGAAACGGATTTTGAGGCAATAAAAAAAATTTTTTTTGGTTGGCTCCCCCTTATAAATTTTGGGGGTGTTGCCCCAAAAAAATCAAAAATTTGTTTTATTGCTCCAAACAACTTCTTTTGACCTGAAACGGATTTTGCGCCAGTAAAAAATGTTTTTTTGGACGGGTCCCCTTATAAATTTTGGGAGTACCACCCCCGGGAAAATTACAAAAAAATTACCGGAATTTCATTTTATTAGTATCACATGTTCAGAATATGACGCAAAGGTTGCTCCAATATAATCTAAAGTTACTGTAAAAAATCACATATTGGTAATATGATGACCATACATACCACGATTAACAACATAATAATTGGGTATTCAAACTTCCAGTTGTCAACTTAATGGGGTTATAACGAATTTTATATCGCGATAGCTCCATACGAAGCTGAGTTAATCAAAGTGATGTATTGGTGAAATGCACCACCTGTTATATCTTCTTCATGAGCACTATGTTAATCGTCGCGAAAGTGTGACGTCACAAATACATATTGGCTCATATCAAAACAAAATGAACAAAGGATCCTATTATTTATTTTTTGTGATCCTAAAGTGACCAATAGCATTGCTTTATTATGTAAACAAAGAATCGTTCTGCAACAAAACGTTATTTCCGTGACGTATTTATATTTGATATGGTCGATTATATACCCGAAGCAAATTTTTTTACATTCCATTTACATTTTTTAATTTTTGTTAAGCTATAACAAATGTTTTTTCCCTAAGCAATAGGCTTATAATACTATAAAAAATACACAGTTCACGACGTAAAGAAAATCGTGATCTCTACGTTCACAACGTATGAACTCAGAGATTTTAATGCTGATTTGATTAGAAAGATCAGCTAAGTAACAATCATAACGGGGATAGTAAGCATTGTTTACATTATGTTGGTAGAGTAAACATTATACTTATTGATGTATCTCCCCATTAAAATGTGGGATTCAAAACTCTGCCTTAACGTGGTAGTGTTGTATATTCCCATCTAGAATGAAGTAGAGCTGTTAACTGTTTTGAAAATCCCCGTTTGAGCGACGCCATCTTGATGCTAACCTTGCAATAAATGCTATCAAATATTATAAAGGAAAGTATCATAAACTTGATGAAACCTTATAGAAAATAAATAAAATAATACTAGTGCTGAGTATATTTTATTGAGTATAATAATAATTAATGGAAAGTTCTAACTAAACTAATAATTACGGGCAAATTGGCTAACTTATAAAGGTAAACAAGACTGAAAGTATATTATACATTTTGTTTGTTTTGTGTAGTTTTTAAACTGTTCACAAATTCAACCGCTTTAAAACGCCTAAAACGAACTAATTGATACGTAAACTAATTTGACTTTACGTGATATGACTTTATAGATCAGTGTGAAAAATGGAAGTACCAACTGTAGGGTTTATACAACCCTATAATATGATGATTTATTTATGTCAAATATAATAATTCTTCTATAAACTTACAAATTCCAAAATGTGGCACCCATACACTCTACGAAAGTTTAACCTGTTTATTATCACTAACTATGTTATTGTAAAAACATTAAATAGTACATTGATGACATATAATGATTTCTTCATAAGTGAAAATAAATGCAAATCATTCTCTAGTTTCAAACCTTCACTGGGTCAAGGTCACGCACTTTCATTAGATATACTTTAAAATAATCGGCAACTATAAATAAGTTTGTTGTCATTACAAATTTACGTATTTTAAGGGAGTTTATTCTGTGCCAGGTTTTTACAATCATTTGTTTATTTTGTAGAAATCTCAATATTATTAGTTTTACAGTTCTCTACTAGGTAGCGCTAGTTGTCAAAAATGTCTGTTTACGTAAAATTGAGGTTCTATTATTGTAAAGATAAATAAATAAAATTAAGTTATAAACTCTAATGTAAGTTTATCTATTTTTGTTATATTAACGTTTTAGCACGAATAAATTTACGTAAAATCATTCCTAGGGTTGATTTTTTAAAAAAGTAGGAGAAAGGCTAGGAAGAAGCTAGGAAGAAGCTAGGAACCTAGGAACAACCTAGGGAGAGATTTCAAAAACTGATTCTGAATACCGCTAGGCCTAGGAGAAAGCTAGGAACAACCTAGGAGAAGGCTAGGAACAACCTAGGAGAGATTTTTTTAAAATGATTCTGAATACGGGCCTAAGTAAGATAAGAAGACTAAGTAAAAGGAGAAAGAGGAGACTACAATTGAAAGTAAAAGGAGTAGAACACATCTTAGGGAGCTGGAAAAAAGGGTCCAACAACGTGGCCTATTAGTCTGGTAGTTACTACCACCCCCCCCCTCCATATTATTACTATCCCAAGGAGTAGGGGTGAGGGTTAGTGACAGATTTTTACATTGGAAAAGTATGATACGCTCCTTTCATATTATGTAAGTGAACAAATCATAAACTGATAAGTTACAAAATTAAAGTATACCAGAATCATCTACATATACTTCTAGAGTTAATAGTGCAAAATAACGATGTCAGTGAGAGCTACAATTCAATTCTTCAAATATGCTCTAGCAGAATTAGGCCATGTCTTTTCAGTTTCAAACATGCATAAATTTTCTTTGGGTTCAAGAAAATTCCCTATAAAAGAATGTCATAAATTAATAATGGTATGGTAAAAAGAGTCATCAGTGGCATAGTTATGGACCAAACTAATTAAAGAGTCATCAGTGGCATAGTTATGGACCAAACTAAGTACAGAATCATCAGTGGCATAGTTATTAACCAAACTAATTAAAGAGTCATCAGTGGCATAGTTATGGACCAAACTAATTAAAAAGTCATCAGTGGTACAGTTATAGACTAAAACAACCAAAGAGGTCTATAAGCTAGATAATTTTCCACCTAAACATGTTTTTTATTTCTGAGGAAAGGTTTTGTAAACATGTGTAGTTACCTCTAGGTATTACTTGATAAGTTAAGTAAGACCTAGAGGATAGTAACTATGTCTTTTTAACCATTTCTCCCTAAAGAGTAAGCCCTTTCATATCTTAAATACTCAGCAATGTACAAATGAAAAGTGTTCAGGATACTTACATTTCCTTATCCTCAGCTGCTTTAGTAAGAGCTTTGTAGAAGTTAGGATCAGGACACAAATCAAGCGGAGTTTGTCCTTTCTTATTCTTTATAGTTAGATCAGCTCCTGAACCAGCCAGGAAACAAGCAATAGCTGCTGATGATTTAGCTTCGTGGACTTCGTCTTGACTCCCTAGACCCATAAGTAGCTAAACAAACAATAGACTTGTTATTTAAAAAAATCATATTTATGTTATAACTTCAGTAAGCGCAGTGGAATTGTCTACAATAATGTCAACAACGTTTATCCACTAATAAAAAACTATATTAAGCAGAGCAGGCTTTCGTCCGGTCAGATTCCATGAATTGAAAGACTCAACTCTCACCACGATACTGTAGTAGAAGGCATTATTGCCATCTAAAAAAAACTTTATTGAGTTATCTAAAATTTCAAAGGGGAGTGAATTACCTTTCCTATATCCTTGACACTAACGCCCTGCAGTTGCTTGATCTGAGAGAGTGTGTGATGCCTAAGAGCTTCGTGCATTGGAGTATCTCCGTCTTTGTCTTGCACGTTCAGATTAGCACCTTCTCTGACTAAAAGCTGAAACAAAGCAGCAAGATAGACGTAAAAATTAGAATATTTTGTGATTATACATAATGTTTTGTTTTATTAATGATAATGTAGACGTAGCAGAACATTTTACTTTTTAATTGTTATTAGCTTAGAATAATACTATATATAGAAGGAGCACAGGACCGTAAACACAATGTAATTCCACTGATAACACGAAAGCCGGTTGACTGGTGCACTTAAGTAATGCTGCCAACCTTACAACAAAACATAATTTGAAATATGTGTCATAAATATTCATTATTCATTAAATAAATGAAGAAAGATCGTAAAGAACAAATATAATAACTTAAAACATCTGCTGAGTATTTAATAAACCCGGTCTTAGATGGCAAAAGGGGGGCGGAATACAAGAATCTACATTTAGTTGACGAGGACTACTTTTAATATAATTTTAATAAATACTTTAAACTACAATTTAAAATGCTTTAAATATTGTAATGCACCGATATTTATATTAGTATTTTTATGAATAATCAATCATTAATTAATAATAGATCATAATAATTCAGCAACGGGAAGTATTGCCAACTTTTTTTTAGAAAATTGTATAATGTTAGGGTGGCAGCAATACTTAAGTCCACCAGTGAACAGCCTTTCGAGTTATCAGTAGTGCTCCTTCTATATATAGTATTATTCTAAGGTTATTAGCATAGAAAGAAAGTGTCAAGCAATAATAGGACACGGTCTTTGGGACCTTTTGCTAAATTATTCCTAAAATGGAAGATGGAGCTCTTCAAATATAGGGAATTAGGACACGACCAAGAAGGTTGACTTTCTGAGGGAACAGCCCGAGATCATGTACAGTTTTTTTTTAATTTCTTTAGATGATTTATATTTCTTATACGGTTATATTAATATATTATTGTTTCCCTTTCATGTCTTCCTCATTCACTAAATCTTAAAGATTGGAATTTCTTTTATAAGTAAGTGTTATATTAAATATTATTTATTATTTTAATGGACTTGTAGTTTGATTGTACCCGTCTTGAACAATGCTCCTTAGGTAAAAACAGAAAGATCGTACTCCGTATATAGTTTTGAGAGACCCGCGTAAACAAGAGCAAATGTAAAATTATTTTTCCTCTAGAAGGGTGAAAAATTAACTTAGTTTTTCGAAAAAGTCAAGAGTTATGGTAGACTTTATATCTGTGTATTCCTACAAATTTAAATTTATTTAAGTATTTGTGTTAAAGTCTGTGTGTGTTAAAGTATTTGTGTTAAGAAGTACGTAATTATTTTGTTAAAGTTTCACGTTTTTCCAATGAAAGAATCTGGATTTTTTACTAAGTGATCTTTCTGACATCGTAACAAGTGTACACAGGTTTTCGAAGTCAAGTGTTCTGGTTTCAGGGTTTAAGGTCAGGGACTTAGAACATGGTACTGGGTTAGATTTGTGATTCAAAAACTAATAATTACTATCTATCAAACAAAATTTGGAAGCCTGTCTGAATATGGACTCCATCCCCTTTTATTCCATTTGATAATTATATTATTTATTTAATTTTGAATAACTTTAATGCTTCAAATAATCATTATTAACCACTTTTAAGTAGAAAAACAGATAGGTGTTGTTTAGGGCTAAATTTATAGGGTTAGAAATGAATTGGTAACCAAACCTGGCCAAAAACTAAGTTATTTTTCGAACGCTAAAAGTAAGTGATTATAATTTTTTTGACGGATCTTTTTAATAAGGCGCGGTCGAATATCCACGGACTTCTAGAACGTTGGATCACGAACAAACTTTTTTTATAACTTTTTTTTTTCAAAATTTTCAGTAATTAGCCGGATTTGTGATAAATGAAACCTATTTCCGTAATCTGCACGCTCTTTTGGTTAATCTCAAAGAGTATTTACATTCACTCAACAATTTATTTTTAATCTAACTTGGTACATACAAAACTACTGTTAGACGTCAATATTTTGTGTTATATTTTAACATGTCATATTTGATAACATTGACGTCTAACAGTAGTTATGTATGTACCAAGTTAGATTAAAAATAAATCGTTGAGTGAATGTAAATACTCTTTGAGATTAACCAAAAGAGCGTGCAGATTACGGAAATAGGTTTCATTATCCGACTAATTACTGAACATTTTGAAAAAAAAAGTTATAAAAAAGTTTGTTGGTGATCCAACGTTCTAGAAGGCCGTGAATATTCGACCGCGCCTTATATGTATTTTTCTGATTAATTTGACTTGATAAAAGTTTAACTAAACAGTCAGTTAATTTGATCTAATTTGACTTTTTAATACTTCATTGTAAGTAAAAAGTCTTTGATTCATTCTAAAGTTTTAGTCAGTAACTTTAACTATGACATAAAGTACATGTTTATGATTAATTAATGCTGATAGTGTGATGGATTGGTTAGATTTTTCTAGGTGTTTACATGCATAGGAAGAATTGATCAATACGAACACAAACAAACTACAAGTCTATTAAAATAACATTTAAAGCCATTTTCCTCACCACATCCAATTCGTTACGCACATCCTCCCCTCATCGGATTTGCTACGTTCGTCATCATAATATAAAAATTACCAAATTTATACTGAAACACGTCTTCGGGCTTGTCCAGAATAATAAATACATTGATTTTACAGCGAGGCACTGACCACGCTGGATGCTGCTTAACTTTTATAATCCAACACATACCTTAGATATACTTCCTGTGTGGAAACCAAACTAAGTCTACATATTTATTACGAACAGAGATACAGTTTTACCAAACTTCAAATTAATTGAATTATTATTTACATTTTATTTAAAAATCGTACACAAGTTATTTAATAAAAAAATTAAACTAATGCTGATAATGAGATGAAACTTGGCATATATATTGGTATTATATATGTCTATATGCGTATCAAATCTCAAATCGATCAAACCATTAATAAAAAAACCCGTTTTTGATATTTTGGCTTATTTCGGGATTTGGAAGCCTACAAGTACCTTATGTTGTTCTCCTAAAGATGCTTTGGTGTCTTACCAATTGGCTATTCAACTTGCAACTGACTCATAGAATTTGCATACACAACTATACGGCTTTAATTCCATAGATATAGTTTTAAGATTATTTTATAATAACATTTTAATATGACGCCTTAAAATGTAGAAACTTAATCCAGAATCCAAATCATCAGAAATTTGTATGTTATTTCTTTTAGCGAATTTTCGAAGAGAAAATGGGCTAATGGAGGGGGGTAGAGGTAGGGGGGGGGGTTGGAAGGAAGGACACATTGATTAAGAATAAACTTAATCATTCCCATTAGACGTTTCTATGGAACACGATGACATTCAAACGCTTTCTTAGATCGAAATAAAACTTGGTACAAAAATCATCCTTGTTAATGTCCTGAACCCTATTGTTTATGAAATATGCGTGACGTCATTGACGCACAATAATGACCTTACAAACTTTTCAAAAATATCTTATTAAAGTGTTCAGATCGGGCTGAAATTTTGAACACATGTACTACTTGTATGTGAGGTTAACAAAAATACCATTCATTTTATTATCAGTATTAGTTCCGGTTTTATTGATTAACATATGTAACATAATAAAAACAAATCACGTTTTTTTACTAATATATTTGAAAATTTGCTTGGCAGTATGCCAAAGTAAGTTGCACTTTACTTTATGTATGTATGTATAAGTGGCAGTACTGCCATATATAAGTTGGCAGTATGTCACTTATATAAACTGCTATATGACGAACTGATATAGGACAACAAACATGTGACCTCGAATCGGACCTCAGAGCCGAAGGCGCGGAGCAGCCAAGAGGCCGAAGGCCTCTAGTTTATATATTCGCTCAATGTAAGAGCGCTAAGTTCAATGACTCTGAATACTTAGCTAATAATAATTTATCTTTAAAAAAGTGTAATAAGTACTTATTACTACTTTATAAAAAGTGCTCGGAGAGAGAAAACTTGTAGATTGGATTATGAAAAATAATCATCGTAGGAAAAGTTGGGACTAACCCATTATCCGGGAGTTGTCTAAACTTTTCTTGTCGTAAAAAAAGAACAGGGGGGTTTTCCGAACTTGTTTGAAATAAATGATTGCTTTGGGAAAGTTTTCCAACCCTGTTCCATGTGTCACATTTTTTTGTCATTTATTCCCTAGTTAGGCTACAAGGGTGAAATTCAGAAGGAGTTTCCTTTCAGTGAAGGAGCTTAAAAAACAAAAGTCCGGTTGATTAATAAATTAAATGTGTCTCGGTTTCTATTACTCAGGACTTAATTAAAACACTTTCAAGCTTTATTTTTTTACGGATAATTATTTTAAGGCATGTAAAGTACCACTAGTAGGGCCATTTTACAATTCCGGACAACTGATTAATTAATTAATTAATAAGAGTCAGGTTAATTTCGGTCGCCAAAAAGAATTAACACGTTCCAAAACAAAGCTGCTTCAAGAATTAGATTCTGCTGCAGTCCAAAATACCTTTTTAAAATTAAAAAAGTGACATCTAAGGTTCTGACTCGATTAATTCCAAAAAAACCATCGATAAAAGCAGAAAATGAATATAGCTAATCTTCTATATATCATAGTTTTATAAATCTATTTATCACACAATATAGACTCCTAATTTATAAGTTCTTTGTTTAGGTCATTCAGTGTAAATTTTTTTGAAACAGTAACATGACGAACTGATCAAGTTACTGCAATGAGGCTGAAGGCCTTTTGTTTTATATAGGGATAGGATGGCATATGCTTCTTCTCTTTTATAAGTTCCTCGCTCTGATCTAACAACGTTTTTGATCAAATTAACCAAATTATTACTAAACATAATATAAAAGTAGAATAACTACTAAATATAATATAAAAGTAAAATACTTATTATCTCCAGACGGCGTATAATGTTGAATTAATTGACTAGTATTTAGGGAGTAAAGAAGCACTTTTTACTCCCAAGAGAGAAAAAGTATTTCCTATTATTGGGTTATTAGATCCAATTATTTCAATTTTTTTAGGGAAGTGCGTTATTGTCTAAATTTATGTAGGTGACCGATCAATTTTTGTAATTTTTTCGGGAGGTGGCACCCCTAAAATTTATAAGGGGGACTCGAATAAAAAAATATAGGCTCAAAATCCATTTCATGTCAAAAGAAGTTGTTTGGGGCAATAAAAAAAATTGATTCTTTGGGGGCAGCACCCCCAAAATTTATAAGGGGTCTGACCCAACAAAATTAGAATAAAATACAACAAAACGTATTAAAGAAAAATCAACGTCTGGAGATGAAATCTTGTATGCACCTTTGGAGTAAAATTATATTTTCCCCTTCGCAATTACCTCTCTCCGCTTTGCCTCGAGAGTTAAACACATAACCTCAGCTTCGCCTCGGGAGTTAAACGCTAACTAACTAACTGCTCAGGGAAATAATAAAATTCTTTACTCCCTAGGTGCATAAATAACTATAACAATAATATAAAAGTAGAATAATTACAAAATATAATATAACAGTAAAATAATTATTAAATAATTTTCAAATTAAAAAAAAAATGTTAATTAAAAATTTTAATTGGCATTTATACCAAAATATACATCAAAACGTATTTCAAATAACTAATGTCTCGAAACAAAACAAACATAATTAAAAATAAAATAGTCTGACTTGTGAATGTCTGACATTTATGATATTTTAATGAGAGAGATGTTTAATTAAATATTTTGTTTATTTTAGAAGAAATCCACGCTGAATTTATTATTAATTTTTATGGTCTTATGCTATTATTTATTATTAGGGTGGTTATTGAGGTGAATGTGGGAAAAGCCCTGGGATAAAATGGTGATTTGGTTCTAGGGCGCATTTTCTAGGATATTTGCTTGTGATTAAAAATTAATAAAAAAGATGTTCAAATTATCTGAATTAATAAATATAATATGGCTCTGGTTTACACAAAATAAATTTACCCACAGGCGATGTATAATGTAAAATTTAATAACTAGTACTTAGAGAGAAAAAAAACACTTTTTTCCTTTAGGAATAAAGCGATTTGTATAATTTATTAATGGGACCAAATCAAAAAATAAATCCATCTTTAGCCCAAAAGTAGTTGAAAGGAGCAGTTAAATAATTGTTGATATAAGAGGGACCTGCAAAAAAATTAAATACATAAAACCAAACGTATGTAACTAATAATATAACAATAATTAAATTCCATTGGAGATAAAATGTTGTATGCACCTTGGGAGTAAAACACTATTATTACCTTGCTATAATTAACCCCCTAGCTTCGCCCCGGGAGTTAATTATCACATCTTCCTCAGCTTTTCCTTGGAAGTTAACTACATAAATATATCGGTTTCGCCTCAGGAGTTAAATACTTTGGCCTTAGGAGAAGAAACCAACTTATTTCTCTGGGAAATAATAGCATTCTTAACTCCCTTGGTGCAGAAATAACATTGAATACTTTTGCTCGCTTCGATCGTCCTTAGATAGTAAATATGTTTTATTCCCAGCGGACACCCATCCAGGCACTGACCACGTTCGATGCTGCTTAACCGAGTTTTTATAATTTTTTTAAAAAACGTACACAAGTCATTTGTTAGTTTCAAGTCTCTAGCATAAATACACTTATTAATTATTCACTATTTAAGGTTTTTATTTTTAGGTATTATCGTGTAACACGAATATGCTCAGTATGGAGCGAAATATAGTTCTGTAAAACAATATCAATTGTCTCATTGTGCCCACTCATCACTACTAAAATAATATGGAGACCAATCATGCAAATCATATTCAATTTCACCAGCACAATTAGAAATAACTTATTAGGTTTAAAAAAAAAAGATGATTACATTTTAATTAAAAATAATGTTAAAACACTAAAGAGAGACCGTAAGCAGCTAGAAATCCCGACACACACAAATATGTATCAGTGAACGATACAAATCCCTTATTTTACGCTCAAGAAAATAATATTACAAATCATAATAAATTTTAAATCTTTCTGCTATGTCCTATTTTAAAGAAATAATTCTTATTCAATATATTTCCAAAAAAACACTCAGATACTTTTCTCTATTAACACTTAATTAATTTCGTTAATTTAAATTCAAAAACTACAGAAGTAAATTACATATCTCTTGACATATATATAAATGAGAAACTAATATTTAATAAGATATATATATATATATATATATATATATATATATTATATATAATATATATATATATATATATATTAATATTATTATTTATTATTATATACATATATATAATATATATAATTATATATATATTATATATATATATATATATATATATATATATATATATATATATTATACATCGATGATTACTAGGCCTCGTTGAAAACAGAGAAATAATTTATTTTAATCGGTTTTAATTAAGTATAAAATTTTCTATTTATGTATGGACGATTCATCGACAGATAACTTTTAATTTATTACATGAGCTGCAATTAGAATATTAATGGTATTGTATTTTTACACCAAATATTTTTTTTTTCAATAATTACTTATCTATACAAGTAGGGTATGCGAGGATGACTCCACAATGAGGGGAGGGACCACGGTGGGGGTAGTGACCACAGGGAATTTGGTTACCCACTGGGGGGTGGTGTCCTCTGCTCATTATTCATGAGGGTTTTTAAATATTCGCTTCACTGATGCTTAATTACCCTGGGCTAGCGGTTTAGATGAATTTCAAAATTAGGGGTTCGGGTAGTGGGTCGGTTTGATGGGGTTTCCGTCAATTACCTTCTATTTTATAGCTTTATTTCTTTTCTAAGTTTTCAAATAGGCTAAAGAGAGAGAAGAGCAGACATTTTATCATACTTTGCCAATTTAACATACTTTCAGTGGGAGGTTTGGTTATAATAAAAACTTATTTATTTATTTACAAATTTGAGGTTACTTTGTTACAAAGTTTTTAAATTGTCAAAATTTTACAGTGAAAAAAAAAACAAAAAAACTTGATTATGATTAACAGACTACATAAACATGATATGAATGACAAACTTGATAGAAAATAAAAAACCAAAAAAAACATAACCTTACATTTAGGGTGGAAATACTAAGTTATCAGCTAAAAACTCGTTAACATTATAGTAGGCTTTCTCAAGCAACAATGTTATAAAGCTTTTTTTTAGTTTAGGGTGGAATTTCAACTATTGCAGCGGTTAATTTATTGAAACACCTTATTCCATTAAGATTTGGGGACTGATTTGTTGAGCCTACAAGTGGGAATATTGATGTTAGCAATATATCTAGTGCCATAATTGTGGTTCTTAATATAATTAAACTCCCTCTAGTCATACTTTGTTTTAACGAACAACAACAATGAAAAAATATGGGCTGAATGAAAAGTTAAAATTATTATAAAATATTGTTTGCACTTAGAGTCATGTTTAGTATTATTTGTGATACGGATAGCTTTTCTTTGCAAAATCAAAATACTGTTGACTACGGGGGCTGCTCCCCAATCATATATAGAGGTCTATAGCATATAGAGCTCAGTTCGTGCTAATTTATTCTTTTAGCTCATTTCCTTTGAAAATCCGAACACATTTGTGTAATAAGTTAATAATGGTATTGCTTAGGTTATAAGGCATGTACCAGAATTTTAAGCATGATCTGGATTGTAGAACAAGAAAGCATTCTATGCAAAGGCCTTAAAAAACCTTGTTTGTTCGCCATTTTGGTCACTTAATGTGATCAAATCGACTTCGGACCGGCCGCGTTCGATTCAGCCCCCCAAAAACATTAAAAAGACACCCCACTCAAAATTTGTTGTTCCCTGCCGATATTTTAGTTTCCCATTATTTAACACGGTTAGTTTTATTTTATAGTCACTTAAAGTGGTTATAAAGACTCCGGACAGTTTTCATTACATTTAGCGATTTCTAAGACATGATAAATCTAGTTTGTTTAGTCGGTAAAATTAAAAAAAAAAAAAATCGGTAAAATACTAGGTTAAAATTTCTCACCTGAAAAAAGGTTGTAAGTTTTAACAAAGTTCCAAGGGGGTGACGTATTGAATGTTTTTTTGGGGCGCTGAATAAAATAAAACTTGCCCAAAGTCGGTATGACAACATTAAGTAACCAAAATGTCAAACAAACGGTGGTAAATCACCAGACAACCTAAATTACTAATAAGGTAACCAATAAGTGGTAAAAACCAAAATATTTACAATAAGGTCGGGAAAGATCAAATTTCGCGTAGCTCTTAAGCAATATTATTATTGACACAATATAATGGTGCGAGAGACACCAAGGAAATGTAACAAGCAAAATGCAATGCTACATCTGGGAACTGTCCCATCATTCGACATTCGTCATCATTGATGGCTCGACATAATGTCATGTCCCACTCTGTTTCGTTACGTCTAACTCATTAGGGCACCGACAGAGCCTGAACTCACTCAGACCTTCAATTTTTTTTCGATTGTTACATTAAACAATGCAACACCTTGTTACAGTTCCTCGCACAATTATATTGTGCCAACTATTCATTTTCTGCAAAACTCGGTAGTATCAAGTGATAAATATTATTATTATTAATAGTTAATAATTTTTATCTGAATTTTTCAAAGGAAATGCGCTAAAACCTGTTAAAGAAAAGCATTAACTCAGCATTAAATTTGTGCAAATAATAGCATAATTATGCACATTCCAATTAATTAACTAATTTGTATGCTGATTTTTATACGGCTTATGATTTTGGACTTAACCAACCTTAATAAATAAGAGGCGAATCATCATTGCTTCTATGGTTGATGAAAATTAATAAACATTAGCTACACTTACCCTGACAATATGAGAGTGCTGTCTCTCCACAGCTAAATGCAAAGCAGTTTGAAGATTTAGATTCTGGATATCCATGTCAGCTTTACCGTGATGAATCAACAGTTTAGCCACGGCAACGTGATTGTTCAGAGCCGCTAAGTGAAGTGCTGTATAGCCGTCATCTTTGGGTTCGTCGACGACCCAACGTCTAGGTGACATAACAAGTAGTATCCACATGGCACTAAAACAGACAGAAAGGATCAGGTTAGATTTGCGGTAGATAGTTTTTTTTTGTCAACGGATGGGAAACGCTACGGCCTCTAGACGAAAGCTTTATCCCTCGGAATCAAAGCAGCTAACACCCCTAAAAAGGGATGGCTCCTGATCATCCGAAGGTTCGTCACCTTCTTTCGGTGACGAAGCCTAGCCCATGGCACCGGTCCATGGAGTGTGGGGACTGACCGACTTCTTGACTGCCCAGCCGGTACCGAAGCAGCGATTGTCAGGCCTTACCCCACTAAAACTATCTAGAGGTAAAACCCCTCCGCCAGGCGCATACCCCCGCGGTAGATAGAATTGGTAAGCGGGATTTAGAACCGATTTCATTCGACATTATCAGGTTAACTTTTTTTTTGCCAAACGCAAAGACAGATTTTCCTGCCATGAGGGAGTTTTCTTCATAATGGATTCCAATAATTGAGAAAGGATCTACTTTTCAGAGCTAAAGGGAGAGTTAATGCGGACTGGGAACAGGGGTTTATCGCATCTTTCGTTTGAAGCGTTGGTATAGAATGACTGGTAATCAAGAGAGGCTAGTGATTTTCTAATTTGGTCATTCTACTTCCGAAGTGATAATCTCGGAAGACAAAAAATAAAGCCGAATAAAGTCCAAAAGGGTACCACGCCGAAAAGCCGAACGGCCTGTAAAAAGCTGCAAAAAGACAACATTAAAACACGCTAAACAAAAAAGAATAAATATGTTAATTTTTGGTAACAAGAAACAAGGACCGAAGGTATCTTTGGCTCTCGGTAAAAAGGGTACTTATACCGTACTAAATGTGTATATAACAGATCTTCCGTAAATAGAACAAAAACTTCAAATATGAACGTGGGGTTCTAATATAACGAGATTAAAATTTTATTTTAAAAATGAAGACGGATATGTAGTTCCAAAACTGCCCTTTTTTATGTCCTTAAAACTAATAAGAATGTCTTACTAAACTCAAAATGTTCATAAACGACAAAAAGTTTTTAACAAAAAGAAAATTTAGATGGATGATTTCCATTAAACATTAATCCAAGAAATAAAGACAATTCAAATTCGTGAAAAAAACTACTTTTCTTTCAAAAACTTTCCTTCGCTTATTATGGAACATTTCTTAATATTCATACGAGACTTAATGGAGCATGTTGTCAGCGTTTTAACGCGCAGACAACTTTTCACCAGAATATTATCATAATTTCACTTGTATTGCAAAGGAAAATACTAAAAAGTTTTTTCTTCTAGAGTTTCTCGAATATAAAACAAGCATGAGACGTGTATTTTGATATTTGATCACGTTTTTGAAAAGTTCTGATATCTCATAGTTCAAAAAACAAAAAAGTAAAAAAGCAGACGAAAAGGCAAATCATGCTAACTTTCAACTAGAGATGCGCAAAGCTTTAAATTATAGAAAATAATTTTCTTAATTTCCTATACTCAGATATGAGAGGAATTGGATGGCTCAACATGAATAAAAACGTAAAAACACGGATCTGTGGGAGCTGACACTTTCACCGCCACTGCTTTGGGGTGAAGAATGAAGAACACACATATTTTCCAATTCTTATATAACCATTTGGTGTGGAACAAGGTAAATATATCTGCGAGTTATGAGTATAATAATATATATATAAATATATAATTATATATATAATATATAATATTATAATATTGTATATATATATTGAAGAAAGTTATAATATAAGGGATTATAAGAGATATAGTATATATAAGGGTTTATAGATGTGTCGCTAAAGCGATGAAATTAATGATATTAGAATTGTTATTATTGTATTGTATAATTGTAAATTATGTAAAATAAATTAGTCTTAATAAAACAAACGAACGGATAAACGAAATCAATTATTCAAAACTATCTCAAAATATGGTATCCATGAGCGTGGTTAAACGGAAAGGAATTGTCGGAATCGGAACTCAAGTGAACAAATGAAAAATATGAAAAATTAAATAGGGAAATATTTAAATAAAATAAAAAAATGAGTAAAAGGAACTAATAAAATTTTGTTAGCAACTACAAAAGCCATATTCGATTCAAGGGGAAGCAACAAAAATATTAGAAACTTTGAAACAGCTTTCTCGAATATGAACAATTTGGAACTGTATTCCAAATTTTTAAATAAGTTAAAATTAGATTAGACTTAGAATTGAGTTATATGGGAAATAGCGTGTGACTGCATGAGCGATCCTGGAATTAGAATATGTTGCAAAAACTGGCAAGGATACCGGTGGTTTAAAATTTATTGGATCGGAATGAATATTTAGAATTACAATTTACTAACGTAATCGAGACAAATAAACTTTTAATGTGTTTTATAGGTGTTCTAATAAGAATCAAAATATTCTAATTCCGGTTCACATTGTGAAGACAAATTGACGCGTCGCGATGACTTTATACCAGAAAATTCACACGAAGAAACTAACTACTATGACATCAAGAAATACTCGAACACTATGATTATATCAAATAAAACGGAAAAAATACAATTTATTATGAAGAAAAGAAAAGAAAATCAAAAGTTATTCAAGATTAAGAGACGAACAAACCCAAAACTGACTATTTTTAAACGGAACCTGACGCCGCATGAAATTGTTAACAGGAAATATCGACATGGAAACCGAGAATCAAGACAAATATTACGCTTCCACTGCAAACTATTATTCAGGGGGGAGGGCATCCTGCTAAGGAACCAAAACGAAAATCTGTTCAAAAAGAAACCGAAAACACCATCAACCAAGTTTAAAAGAAAAATCTCCAACACTGCTGACCTTTTTTATCCATTTTCTGCGTGGAGTGTCGCTAAGCGATAAAATTTAATGTTTATAATTGTTATTATTGGAAATTATGTAAAATAAATTAGTCTTTAATAAAGATTCAAACGAAATCAATTATTCAAAACTATCTCAAAATAATAGAAGAAATTACATACACTGATATTATATATATAATATATATATATATATTATAATATATAATATATATATATATATATATATATATATATATATATATATATATACAACAATTAAAATAACTTACAGATGGTTAAAAATATAGAAGGAAAGGATGAGTGGATGAGCTTTTTTTTCACTCCTGACGAGCCGTGCGGCTTCGTCAGGAGTGTAGCACTTACTGTGCTACACTCCTGATATTTTTAACCATCTGTAAGTTATTTTAATTGTTGTTATAATCTTATGATATGTTTTTCTATTTCTTTATTTTTGTTATATATATATATATATATATATATAATATATATATATATATATATATATATATTGTAGCTAAGGCCTGTATTTAAAATTAAAATGATAACTAAAATAAAAACTCTATTTCCTTAGGAATGAGAAAAATTCTTCTCGTCGAGCTGAAGGTAATTTCCAGTAGAGGAGCAAATATAAAACAAATTTACTGCCGACAAGAAAAAAATGGCTTTTAAACAAGAAGTTGCTTCGTAATAAAGATAAAACTTCTTTAGTTATAAGAGCTATTTAAAAAGCAATAATATGAAATATTTAATAAATACGTAAAGGAAGAGAAAAACTAAAAGATATTTATTATAATTGAGTCAGTAAAGTAGCTCCAAGTTAAACAAGTTTTACTAGAAGCAATATTTTACGCTCACATTTCTTTTTAGTAAGAGCATCTTTATGAGCTTAGTATTTAAGGACGAAGGGTAGAAGCAGTTAAGGGCGCGCTTAATGTATTTTAGTGAATTTTTAGTTCCAAGAGAAAAATAAACTTATGAGATTGGGGCCATTGAGAGGGAAGGTAGTTTTCTTAAAAAGGGGGATCACGATCAATATATATATATATATATATATATATATATATATATATATATATATATATATATATATATAAATCCAAAGGCTGAGCTAATTATCCCCCATTCACTGCCTCATTAGCGTAATATATATGTGTGTATTTAATTAAAGAAAAAAATACTTCAGTATTATAAAGCGAATATATTTATTAAGCTATAATGTGTGAATTTCTGGGCAAATCCTTGTTACAAAAAACGACCTCAGGAAGGACAAGAAAACCTTTGAAAACTAAGTTGTTATGACTTTATTAATATACAATTTTTAAAGGAAAAAGTTTCAGTTTGTGTATATTAGGATGCTTAATCGATTGAAACTCTCCCTGGATCTAAACGATGACTCTTGGTGACCAAAAACCTGAAGAAATATGAAAACATTGATATGTAGACAAAAAAATAATAAAAGCCATTGTTCTGTTCTTTGAAATGCAGAAGCCAATAGGACCACACAAAAATAATCAGGTAAATTTACCAAAGACACTTAAAATTGGAAAAAATGTTATCAGCTTGGTGTTTAATTTTTAGTTTTATTAATAATATTGATGCGGATGTCCGCATAAAATGTGCGCTTTCTTGCTCAACAATCAATTTCTATCTAAAGTGTCTGGTATATGCTTTACAACCTGAAATAGCGTCACAACTTTTTATTCTTTTTTCCGGATTATTCAAAGAAAATTCTCATGCTTGTCCCATAGATTATGAGACATTATTTCAAAATTAGAAGTGGTGACGAAAGCCAAGGATGACGAATTAAGGAACTATTCTGTCCCTCTGGACGTTGTATGCGATAGAGAAATAGCAGCAAACTTACCTTTCCATGGCTATAGCCAAAAGAAATCGCAAAAACCCCAGGTTATTGTGATAAGATAAAACAAGTTTGCTCCGCAACTTTCTTCTGTGTTGTCGTTTTTGTCGCGATCCTAGATTTGGTGCTTATTAATTCAATTAAAAGAAACACTTATAAAAGAAAATATACTACTTTTTACTATTTGTTAATAGCCTTAAAACAACAGGAAACTATCGGGAGGAAACATTCAGGACCAGTTAATGTAATGATTGTAAGCACGTGCAGTTCGTATCAGGCATGTGCAGTTTATAATAGAGTTTGTGTTTTGTGATAGATTCTTCTCTATTCTTGTTCTTGATGGGGTCATTTTGTTATTTGGCAAATCAATTTACTGAGTCATCCCCTTTTTTTCAAAACCCTTGGTAAGAGCGTAGCGAAACCGATAAGGAAAGTAAAAGTTCCAAAGCACTACGAAACCTGAATTTTTCTTTACCTTTTTCAAACTTTTAAGTTTAAGTTCAAACGTTTTTCTAGTTTAACTTTTTTGCTTCAAGGGCTTGCTTTCTGTCTTAACAGCGATTAATCTATTACAACTTAATATCATACAATAAATTTTAACTTGACTTGATGATTTATAGATTTTTTGCAGAGCCTTAAATATAATGCTGATAACGACATAAATATTAAATTTCAGAATTAAGTTTAATAAAAATTAGTTTTAAGGATAGCAAAGAAACTAAAAAGAAAGAAGACATTTCTAAATTTCTAAAACCCGTTAATCCTGTGTTACACCTCGAATAAGGTCAGAGTTTGTCCCTTTTATAAGATTTTCTCACAAAAAAAAAGACCAACAAACTCTTTTCACTAATTGAGCTCATTGAAAGCAATGGAAAATTATCTTGGAATAAATATTTCTTTTTATTCTTCTTTGTGTTGGTTCTCAAAGTGACACTGATTAGAAGCATTTCTATACCGCTACCTTCTCTAACAGCTAAAGCATCGCTAACGCTACAATCCTTAACAGTTTCACAACCGCCACCATCTCTACCCACCTACCAAGTGAGACAAGATTTTAACGAGGCATCTCAAAAGCAACGTCAGCAAATTTGTTTACTTCGTTAAAGGGAAATAAAGTTGCTAAGGTAAACTAAAATATAACTTCACACGACTTGCCTTTGACAGTTCCTATTCCATATAACTTTACACTCTGCATCTTTTGTCATATTATCTGCATAGGTATAAAAAAATATTTAGCTAATATACTCTTCGTCAGTTTCACATTTTATTTTGCATGACATTTAAAAAAAATATACTTTTTACAAAAAAGACATTTTATTAGCGAACTAAAAAAAACGATGTGATGCTAATGAGGTTGGGATCGATTCCGCTCATATTCCAGATTCCATATATTTATGAAATCAGGAATATATATATATATATAATATTATATATATATATATATATATATATATATATATATATATATATATAATAAAATAATAATAATTTATAACTTCAGTAAATGATGTTTGTTTATTGAATTTATAGCAAGTTACATATAACAATTTTTACAAATAAGTTTTATAATTCAGATCATGCATTTCATTCTATCAGCAAAGCTGAGGATTTTTTATATTAGTTAAAATCAAAAACAAGCTATTATAAATATCCTATACTAAGAATTTTAATTTAATTTTATCTCCAGAAGGGTAATAATCAAAACATTTCGGGGCTTGTTTTTATGTAATAATGACCGTCATTATAACCCGGCGGGAAATAATAATTTATTATTTCCCGCCGGGTTATAATCCAGCTTAATCCAGCTAAGCCAACTTAATAGTTAGTAGTTAGAGTAGTTAAAATTACAGATTCAAAAATCTACGTAAAGAATTTTGAGTAAACAAAGTTATGTTGGCAGCACTGATTCATTAAATCCCAGTTGTCTGTAAACAAATAATTTCTTTATCAAATATGTTTTGACGATAAATACCTACTTTTTTACTAAGTTTTTTTTATCTTTCAAGTAATATTCCTGTTATATTTATCATAAAGGATTTAGTGCGGTTGTTTACTATGGAAAGTGATAATAGATAGTAAACGACATAGATGAATAGTTTCCCAATATCCCTGATAATCCTCAACCGTCTTGTATAGATGACGAAGCAAATACGGTTTATTTTATTAATAGAGCATTTAGGTATTTATATATTTTTGTTAATTATGATATTTGTTTGTTATGTATGTATGTGGTTATGTTGTATGTATAATATATTATACAATGTATTATTGTTAATTTTGCATAAAATAGTATAATTATGTTTCACTGATTCTATATATAAACCAATACAGTTTTTTTTGTTTCATATATATTGTTTTTCCTTCTGGAGATAAAATTTTGTATGCACCACGTGAATAATGCCCTATTATAACCCTCGTCAAATTATCTGCCTCGGCAAGCCTCGGGAGCTAATTGTAATAATTCCCTCGGCTTGCGCCTCGGGATTTATAAATCATGATTCCTTCGGCTTTCAGCCTTAGGCATCATTACAGTGACCAGGGTTATAATGGGGATCATTATTCACTAGGTATTAATAACTATTATAATTTCGTTAATTTAAATCATATATTTGATTTTGCTTCTTCATAACAACCAACAAAGGTAAAAGAAATTGTTGTTTGCTATCTTTTCTCTTTTATTTGTGCTATCGTCCAACTCTCTTACGACTGCATCCGATTAGTTATACATGTCTTCATCCCCACTATGCCTTTCTCTATCTTGTCTTCTACGATCTTCAAGAGTTGGCCAACTCAGATGTTTATTCTTCGTAGTTGTAGCTCTCTGGTGAGGTGAGTATATCTGTTGGTTTCAGTGGTGCTAGGAAGTGAGAAAAAGGTTGGGGCAATATCAGAAGGAAATACAGCTTACATTGGTCAGCAATGATTTTTGACATTATGTTTGATATATAAGATGGAAAAATTTAAGTGCCAATTTTAGCAAATTATTTTTACACGAGCAGTATTGTTGCTGTACAATTTTCAAAGTTAATATCAGTCACGTATGCTTAGTTAAGTAATGATTTTTTATACAAAGGTGCTTAGTTTATTCTCAAGAGAACGCAATAAAGCAGGGTTAACATTCCTGCGTGAAACGATTATATTTATGTAGCATGTTTCTCTTCGGAAGAGACGATATCATGTAACCTATTTGCATAACTTCTTGAAATTTTCTTTGATGTTAATGCATGGAATTTTAAATGTTAAATATAATATCTTAAAAAATAACTAATCGAACAAGAAAGTATTTATTATATCGCGTTCATTAGCGCTTCTTAAACAAAACAAGGGCTTTTGTATTTGGATTATATAAAATAATTTAAATTATTTCATAATAAATTATTATTACCTTGCTTCACTTTCCAATAAACAAATATGTCCGGAGCGATCAAATCTTTTAAGTTAAGTCTGTATAAAGCCTTGTTAGATGTTCTCTAAATTAATCCAAAATCTTATCAAATAAATTTAAAATATAGTTAAAACTAAATAACCAGTTTTGATGAGATATTAATATAAATAACTTTACTAATGTATAAGTAAAAAATCAGGTACAGGGTACCTCGGAACTTTTCCTCATTATAATGTGTAAGCTATCTGTATGATTGTATGTGTACTCTATCGTCCTAACTAAAATCATAGAGATATGTCACATAGAAATGGCACATACCTTATCTCAATACGTTGAGAGGTCTGAAACATCTTTCAGGACTCTCATAACTAGAGATGTTATTATTAGAGCATATAGGTTAAATTGTGAAACATCGAAAAAATAACCAGAACACCTTCGATTATATATACCAGGCCAGGCAAACTACGGCCCGCGGAGCATTTTTATGTGGCCCGCGGGCAAAATAAAATGTTTGGAAAAAAGATAAAACAAATAAAATTAGGTATTAGGTATATAAGCAAATAAATTATTTAATTCAAAATTATTATGAAAAGTTAGATATCAAGGTAAGGAAATAATGGATTGTTACTTTAACTTTAAAGTTTGGAGAAACAAAAACTAGTAAGATAAGAAACAATTACATAAAGAGCGGCCGCCTTTCATATCAATTCTCATTGTCGGATTTCGCGAATTCTAATTATTTTAGCGAATTTTTATTTTACAATAATAAGATAAAAAAAACTATTGCTTTTTGTCTTCTGTGAATTGCCGAAAAGAAGTTGATAAAATACAATTCCTTTGATCTTTTATTTCATAGGAATACTTTTTAAAATTATTTTTGCACCTAGTATTCTAGCAAAATTTGTCTTCAGTTATTTTTCAAGATTTGACGATGATACTCCGTTTTGTTTTTTCCGATTAGTGCTAAAGTTCCCTAATTCTTATTCTTTGAGAATAAATTTGACTTTAGTAAATCACCAGAGTAACTGCAATTTGTTGCGGGTTTAGCATACTTTAAAATTTGAGGAATGCTGCCCGCGACAGGCTGTAAAAAGACTAAGCGGCCCTTTCCTAGAAACGTTTGCCCAGGCCTGATATATACAATCAAATAATCAGTACAAAATTACAGTAACTTATATAGGAGAATGTTTCAATTATGCAAATCAAAATACAAATAATGTGCAGGAAACCAAAATCAATTGATTTATTATAATCTAATCTCAGTCCTAAAGGAAGTTTCAATGAGGTTACACAGAGTCCCTGAGAGCCCAAAAAGATGTTTCAGACCTCTCAATGTATTGAGATAGGGTATGATCCCTCTAGTATACATATATCTCTATGCTCTCATAGGCTCTGTGTAATCTCATTGTAACCTACTCCAAATGCGTCTTAAGGTTTTATTAAATCAATCGTTTGCGGTTTTCCGCAAATTATTTGTGTGTTTTGTTTTGTATTTTACAAATACAAAACAAATTTATTTTGCTTCCCTAAGCGAGCCGTAGGATATTAAGTAAAAGTATGATTCTATAGTATTAATGCATGATATTTATGAAAATATCTGAGAAACCCTTATAATGCTTGCAAAGCAAGCAATTTGAAGGATTTTTTTTTGTTTCGATTGTATTAAAATTTAACCTATAAGGCGCGGTCGAATATCCACGGCCTTCTAGAACATTGGATCACGAACAAACTTTTTTTATAACTTTTTTTTCAAAATTTTCAGTAATTAGCCGGATTTGTGATAAATGAAGCCTATTTCCGTAATCTGCACGCTATTTTGGTTAATCTCAAAGATTATTTACATTCACTCAACGATTTATTTTTAATCTAACTTGGTACATACATAACTACTGTTAGACGTCAATGTTATCTACCTGATTTGTGTTATATTTTGACATGTCATATTTGTTGACTTTGACGTCTAACAGTAGTTGTGTATGTACCAAGTTAGATTAAAAATAAATCGTTGAGTGAATGTAAATACTCTTTGAGATTAACCAAAAGAGCGTGCAGATTACGGAAATAGGCTTCATTTATCACAAATCCGGCTAATTACTGAAAATTTGAAAAAAAAGTTATAAAAAAAGTTTGTTGTTGATCCAATGTTCTAGAAGGCCGTGGATATTCGACCGCGCCTTGTAGATCCCCTCTAGTAATAATATCTCTATGGTATATTGTACTGTTCATTAGATTATATTAATAATTGATAGTGTTCAGATTACTTTATTGATGTTTCAAAATACAACCGATAGGGTCCCTCTAGTAATAATATATCAATGCAATTATTCCTGTGAATTACAGTCTCACATTTAAGATGCAATTAAATGTAGATATCTTTATTTGATACAACAAATAAAGAATCCAATGAATTTCCCGGTAAAAACTAAAGAAAAAAAATAAAATCGATTTTTAGTTAAAAATAGACAACTTTACGCTAGACGAGGCACCGAGGGTGTACCGCATAGAGTTAGGGGAACAACCTAAATAAGGACAGACAGGACTGCGCATGTCCACACAACCACGGCGTCTGCCAAAAATAGCTCGTAAGCCAACTTCTGTGAACATGTTGGACTGCACTAGGCTTTCACGGTCATTACCGTTTATTTATAATATTTAATTATAAATTACAGACTTTTAAATTAATTTTAAATGTATTAATAAAAAGATCCGTCGTGATAAACATTTGAGATAAAATCAAAAATTAATTTAATCTTATTTATTAATTAATAGGTTCTATACGCAGTGTCAAATTTCAAAGAGACAAGTAAATTTCCTTTTATGGTTCTAAACTCAACATTCTTATTCTTATCGGACGTTACTGGGATTGGATTATAGTCACAAATATTGACTATAAATTATGGAATAATTACAGTCACAAATATTGACTATAATTTGATTATAGTCACAAATATTGACTATAATTTGATTATAGTCACACATATTGACTATAATTTGATTATAGTCACAAATATTGACTATAATTTGATTATAGTCACAAATATTGACTATAATTTGATTATAGTCACAAATATTGACTATAATTTGATTATGTCACAAATATTGACTATAATTTGATATAGTCACAAATATTGACTATAGAATTTGATTTATAGCCACAAATATTGACTATAAATATTTATATTGATTTAAGTATTTTTTCATTAAAAACGTTGAGGAAAATTGATTCGTAACACGCACAGAAAGCATTCATGGCATACACTATAACATTTTCGGAATTGTGAGTAATATTAGACATAATCCATCATCAATGTTATTTACAATTAACGATGTTTCGAGAGCAGGTACCTCTCGCATTTTCAGGTTCGTCTTCGGTTATAGTAAATAACATAGACAATGGATTGCGTCCAACTAACTTTACCCATAATTTACAATTGCCACAAACTATCACGCCTAAATTCTTTGATTGCTCTGTACTAGTAGCAATTATATGTAACATTAGATCTGATAGTAGTGACTACCTAATTTTTAATCTCGACTATAAGATGATCCAGCCACTAGCGTATAGTTGGTGTTATTGTTAGGCGTAACCACAAGGGTGAGAAAAGCCGCCAATTATGAACGCGCTAATATTGGAAATAAATAAAGTGCTTTCTAAACTTCAGTAGAATCAATAGGACAGTCATCAATAATAATTATATTTAACCGTTTAAATGTAGTAATGACGTCATATATACCGCATGTTAAAGAAGCAATTGAAGAGTTAGCTGCCATAGATAGTTGGTGTTAGATATGAATATCACTGGACCAGCTTCAGCTTAACGACATCCATTATCAGCAGGTAACACTCGAGCTCTCACCAAAAGAAGTTACATCCGTGATTAAGCTTCTTAACGAGCAGAGCGAGCCTTCTCAAGTGTACTCGTCGAGACTAGGAGTTATTCACTGATATAACTTAATTACTTAGGTGCTAAAATGATGCCCCACCAGCTGATGGTATCGTTAAGCCAAAACCAGTCCATATATATTCATACCCAACAGCAAGTATCGACAATAGCTTGATTCCTTAATTAAACATCTTTCGTATAATAGATTAACTTATTTCTCAGCAATGCCGGCTATCAGCATAACAGCTATCTACGATGGCGATCCAATGTTGAGTAATTTAAAAATAGTATTAGAGGAATGCCTCTGACAATAACAGCTGCTAATAATCATTTGACTTGAAGTTATTAATTCAACAAGATGTAATGTTTGAAGTAATTTATAAAAATGATATACGAAAGGGGGTAAGATCTGTGTACGTAAGAGAGTGAGTAGGAAAATTGTCCTTGTCAACCCCTTGTAGGAAATTTTGGCTGAATTTCGTTTGGCACATCAGCCAAGTAAAGAAAAATACCAAGGTTAGTGGAAAAACAAAATATTCAGATAAAAGTAGACGCAAAGAAATATGAAGACATAGTCAACCATCAATGGCTCAGGGGCTTAATATAGAGTAGGCCCACATCGGCTGACGGACTGATTGACTATCCATGGCGATATGTGTGAACAGTAAATATATTTAAGGAATGTGCCTACAGTGAAACATCCATGGCAATGGGACTCAAGATCGACTTTCCATACTGTCCGACCAAGTCGGAAAAAGAGAAGGTATGTTTAGGCAATAGCCTGGGCACTCCTTGTTGACTATCTTATCCAGATTAGTAATATCCTAAAATTAGTTCGACATCTGATATTAAGCGTTAAAAAAAGCGAATAATACTATATATAGAAGGAGCCCTACTGATAACACGAAAGGCGGTTCACTGGTGGTCTTAAGTAATGCTGCCACCCTAACAATATACAATTCTCTTATAAAAAAGTTGGCAATACTTCCGGTTGCTGAATTATTATGTTCTATTATTAATTAATGATTGATTATTCATAAACTACTAATATAAATATCGGTGCTTTACAATATTTTAAGCATTTAAATTGCAGTTTAACATTTTTAATTAAAATTATATTAAAAGTAGTCCTCGTCAACTAAATGTATATTCTTGTATTCCGCTATCCTTTTGCCATCAAAGATCGATTTCATTAAATACTCAGCAGGTGTTTTAAGTTACCATATTTGTTCTTTACGCTCTTTCTTTATTAATGTATATTTATGACACACATTTAAAATAATGCATCGTTGTTAGGGTGGTACCCCTACTTAAGACCACCAGTCAAGCGGTTTTCGTGTTATCAGTAAAATTACATTGTGTTTACGGTCATATGCTCTTTCTATATTAGTAATATTCTAAGGCTAAAAACAATGCTGTCATTTAGTGTAACACAACCAGATGATTGAAAGAAATTACTAACAAAAACTATAATAATTAAAGTATACTTTAAATATTATTGAATGTGTACTTTAACAAAGTAAGTCTAAGCTTTTAACGGACTATTCATCTGTATGACATCTATGTTTTAGATCAGGAACTAAATTGCTAAATGGCGCTTAGATAAATTGTATAGACTTGATTTTATGGCTGCAGATCCTATGGATCCGCAGCTATAAAATCAGCAGTATTCATGTACTATGTGTATGTTACATACATTAATGAATCAATTTATGTTTTAACGTAGTTAAGATGATAAAAGAGTGCAAAGAAACGACACATATTTTAGCCAATTTTCAATATAAAACCCTTTCATTTTGGAGTATAAATATACCCAAAAAGAAAATACGAAGAAACTCTTTATATAAAAAAGTATCAGTTACAAATGCTTTTTGTTATAAAGAGAAACAGAAAACAAAATTAAAAGTTTATATCAAAATTACATAAATTTAATTTTATATAATTAAATCCATGGCTTTATAAATATTATACAGCGTTATATTGAAACAGATTCAGTTTAACCAACATAACCAATGAAACGCACATGTTACCAACATAAAAACAATTTAGCTATTGTTTTCATTGCAATTATAGCTACTACATCTTTAAATCTGTTTATAGATACATAGCCCCATCCATTAAGCATAATTTATTCTGTACTTACAAAACATTGAAACTTTAGGGAAACAATTGCTTTGGTCAAAGGAACTATATACACGGGTATGTTGCCTTCGAATATGTTATTTTCAAAGACCCAGAGCTATGTTAAGCCTTCATGGTCTATTTGACATTAAATGCTAAAATAAATGAGCGACTAAAATATAAGAATTTCCGCTCAAAGGAAAATTTACTTTTTGTATTTTGACCATACATAAGTCTGATCAAAATTGTTTTAATATAATTATCGAATAAACTTTTCTATTAAACGTAATAGACAAACGTATTTGATAAAACATTTATATGATATCATATTTATTATGTGTTTATCAATTTAAGGCAAAAAATACTATATTTTTTATTTTAAATTTTATAAAATTTAAATTTTTAAGGAATGACGTAAGGACTTATAAGACTTGAAGAGAAATTTCTTTATCTGCGAGATAGAGAAATTATCGGGTGAAAGACTGATGATCCGGTGTTATGAATTAACAAATTGATGTTGGTTGTACCCTTAATAATATCTCGATAAGGAACGTAGAAAATAAATATCTTGATAAATAAATATCTTGATAACGTAATTTGTAGAAAATTCTTCATTTTTTTATAATTACTTCACACCTTTTCTCAGGTTGGTTTTTTAACTTTTTCTGTTTCATATTACAATTTTTGATTTTTCACCGGCTATTTTCTTATTTTTGCTACTTTAAAATATTAGTTTTTTAGCTTTTTTTTACTTTATTTTAACAGTTTTTATCTTCCTTAGTATGAAACTTAGATTTTACTTTCATTATGCTCAAAAGGTTTAGTAACCTTTTGTATTTCCGGCTTTTCTCAACCTTGTTAAAATAAAATTTTGTTTTCTTGCTTTAACCCAGTTCGTTCTGCATGTTTTTGTTTGAAGGTTTAATCTTTTTTATTTATCCTCCTCATCAATACGTTCCTGTTATTGAGGGTTTAGTCTTACTCACGCATTTTTCCTAATTTTTGTCTTTTTATTTTTTCAGTACCTTTCTTCTTTTTGACTTAATTCTTCCTCGGAATGAATTTCTATTATTTTTAGTATTTGTAAGTAGTCTACTTTTGCACTTCGTAATATGATGTTGTTAGCCTTTAGTTTCTCTTTTATATCTCATAATTTTATTGTATATGCACTTTTATAATAATATATTTTTATATTTTTAGGTATGATTATGACCAGAATGGTCGAAACGTCACTCTAAAATCTTTGTTTTTATTAACCCTAATGGATACAATCTTCCTTATCAAGTTATGAATTAACAGAGAAAGCACCCATATATTTGTCTATCAATTATGGTAGATGTCTTTACGGAAGACTCCTACATTGGAACATCATACATGACAAATAAACTCATGATCTGTCTACAAGACAAGATACAAGGGAAGATGATGTAGTATTATTTATTTGAATTAAACAAATTTATATTCATTCCTATTTCGTTAGTCTCAAAAAGTATAATAGTCTCAAGTGTCTAACTAGACAGATAGTTTAATTAAAATAAATAATATCTTATTTTAATTACTTTAATAACATCTTCTTTCTTTTCTTACTGTAGAAATAGAGTGAAATATTTAAGCACGACAGGGAACTTTAGTTCCACAAAGTAAGATTAGTACATTTTTTTATAGTAAGCTGATTCCGTGCAATATTTAGTATAAGTTCTTATATACTGTTGTTTGGCAATACAGAGGTTTAGAGTTCGTATCCCAGCTTAAACCTCAGTTTATATATGAAGATTTGGTCTTCTGGTGGTGACCGCGTCAATGTAGAAGAAGAATCCGACGTTTCGCTTCCACTGTGGGAGGCATCTTCAGGGATGTAGGACATCATGGATAGAAACGCAATGCTCTACAAAACTAAACTTATAGTTCAGTTTATATAGTTTAACAAAAGAAAACAGTTTATATAGTTTATTATATAAATTATATTGCTTTTACTTAGAGTGTCTACAGTCACTACCGCCCCCTAAGGTGTTCCCGTGGGGTTATTTATGATGCGCCGTAAGGATCTAAACGAGTATTATTATTAAGTATTAAAATAGATGATAAGGTAACAAAGAGTAATATTGGAGACAAGGTTATAAGTGTTAAGAGATAAAATAACAAGAAGTTCAATTGGAGATAAGGTTAAAAGAGTTAAGAGATAAAATAACAAGAAGTTCCATTGGAGATAAGGTTAAAAGAGTTAAGAGATAAAATAATAATGAGTGCTTTTGGAGATAAGGTAGAGTAAATATGAGATAAGGTAACAAAGAGTTCTATTGGAGATAAGGTAGAGTAAATATGAAATAAGGTAACAAAGAGTTCTATTGGATAAGGTAGATAAGATTAGATAAGGTAACAAAGAGTTCTGAGATAATAAGGTAGAGTAAATATGAGATAAGGTAACAAAGAGTTCTATTGGAGATAAGGTAGAGTAAGTATGAGATAAGGTAACAAAGAGTTCTATATTGAAAACTCAATACATTTGGCATTAGTTGTATAAGTTAAAAAACTAGTGAATAAAAATATTAATGAGAGGCTACATCAACAATACAGGGCGGGCAGTAACTCCCGCCTATAAATTAGACCGCCATAATTTCCACTTTTTAAACTCGGTAGATCCATTAAAAACTGAAAAACTTTTCATTAAAAGCTTTCTATAATTAGAGAATAAAAATAATTAATTATTATAATACTAAAACAGAAAAAAGGGCCAAAAAACGTAAAGGGAGAAGGAATTATGAAAAGGACTAAGACTGGGGTTGAAAAGTTTCGATAACCGGGCTTCAACAGGGGTTTTTTTAATAAATTAACTTATCCGTAATCAATCAAGGGCAATATTCTTGATAAAATTAAAACTTGGGACTTAACGAATCACTCAGGAAAATATTTTGATGGAAATGAAGTTGGAAGTAGATGTAAAAGCTTTATAGGGCTTTTTTAATCTACGGGGAGTGACAAGACACAATTTAATTCTGTGAGTTAGGTGAGGATACTAAAGATTGAACTATGAGGGAAATGAACTATAAAAACTCTCCATGACATTGAACTATCATGGAGACCAACAATCAAAATATAAGTTAATTCGTGTTTTAAACAATTAAATGAAAATCTTGTATGCACCTAGGGAGTAAAATGCTATTTGCCCCTTCGCAATTACAGCGAAGGGCTGTAATTGCGTAATTTCTGTAATTGCGAAGCCTCGGCTTCGCCTCGGGAGTTAATAGTCATAACAACCTCGGCTTTGCCTCGGGAGTTAAAAAATAAATCCCTCAACTTCGCCTCGGGAGATAAATACTTGGGTTCCCTCGGCTTACGCCTTATTATACTAACGCCTTATATACTAACGGCTCAGGGAAAGATTATCATTATTTACTCCCTTGGTGCGTAAATAACTATTAAAATACCCACCTCAACAAAGGCAGGTTGAGTCATGTTATATGTAAGTTAAAGCGACAGCTCTGTTGAGTATAACACAGATGCATATCTCTTTTAATGATTCTCATCTTTCTTGACTTACACTTAACGTATTTGTGTATGCAGATATATTTCATGCTACTTATGTTAGGATTACCCTTTAACTTTATGTTAAAAATAAAATTCCTCAACTAAAATAAATGAGGAATTATATAAATCGTGCGTCAAAGGGGAGTTATAAAAAAAAACTTTTGATGAATAAAGCAAGGAAAATGTCCGAGGCAATAAAAATCACTTCCATGTCATATTGCGTATAAAAATTTGTCGAGTAAATCAATTGGGGGCCCCTAACAGTGTTGTTAGAGATGAAGATCCTTTTATGTGGTGTCCATCAAAAGAGACGTTAAGTCAGTGGTTTCGAGCCTGTGCGATGTCAGATACTCGTAAAATATCCCTAACCCTATGGTTTAAGAAAGTACTATTAAAATACTTTAATCAAACCAAAGATTATATTAATCATAATCGCAGCACTAGGAGCAAAACTAACAGAAAAGTTAAAACTGTAAAATGTAGAACGTCGTTGCAGCGGCATGCTGCTGCCAGAGGTCCAATATTATTCGATATGCTGTCAAATGAGATCAAAACTTAACCTTCATTTTAACGATTTTAAAAAAGAAATAATTGTATGGTTTAAACCACCTCCAGTTTAACCTCTCTTGTTTATTTCTTTTATTTTTTTCTGGTTTTTCATTTATATATTTGTTATTCTAGTTATTTATTCTTATTTATTGTATTTCCTTTTATTAGGGATATATAACTAACCTCTAGTGTAAATATAAATTATTTTTATTTTCAAAATATTGTTTTAATAATTTTATATTACTTTAAACAATAATACAAGGATTAAAAAAAAACAATAAAGTAATCATAATACACTGTAAATAAAACTAAACTATTTAAATAAAATAGAAACCTCAAGAAAAAAGACTTAAGTAGCGCACAAGCTCAAGCTTTTGTGGCTATTCTTTTACAATATCAACATTAAAATCACTAAATTCTAAGTCATTATTTGTAAATTGGCTCAATAATATTTAATATAATAAATAATACATGTAAATTTCAGTTCTACATTGGCTATACATTTTACGTCCAAAATAAGTATATTAAATCAGCTCAATAAAAAAAAATACAAAAAAGTAAATGAGTCAAGTACCACACACTTAGATACAAAAATAAGACGAGGTGAGGGTGCCTCCTACCAGGGCAAGTTATCTAGCACGTGCTGGGCACCACGTGTGCTGCCAAGACCTACACTAAGACAGCTCTAGCGTAAGAACTTTAATGAATGCCTAAATGACGTTTGAATTCATTCTTCATGGGAGGTGCTTTGCAGAGAGTTTAACGTAATTCAGAGCACAGCAATGGAAAAATATAAAGGAATTGTAAACAATTGATTAGTTCATAATCGTTATTTCGAAGTCAAGATCTAATTTATAGTTTTGGTGTAATAATTAGAACAAAAAAAACAAGCTGCCAAATGTGAAACTTAACTTCTCTGTCTATCTTATTTCTCAAAAATTATAACAAAACATGAGCCAGTTAAAATTAAAATACATCGAGAGCTGTGCAAGCCACATATGTAGTTGATGTCTTGTTGGACTCAGAACACTGCAAAATATCATGGAAACCAAAAGTGTAGAAACCCTCTTTTTTATCTATTATAAGGGATCTTATGAAAATTCAAGATGGCCGACATTTTAAGACGCTAAGATTTCGTCCAAATCATATTGGGCTCTTCCTTGCCAGCCCAGATTCCCTTAACCTTTACTCATGTATAACAAGAGTCCCTTAAGAAGGTTAATACTTAAGGTGATATCGCTCCGAGAAAAAGAAGAGGCTACTTTTCATAACAAAAAGCCAACACAGTATCCAAGTACATCGAGTGAAAGAAAAACTTCATACTCCACGATCAAATCATTTCATACTCCAGTTCAGTTTACTGTTTCATAAAACTTTTATTAAATGCACAATAAAATTATGTATGATTAAAATGCATTAGATATCCTTAACATGCTAAGCGATTATTAAATTGAGAGAACAAATCCGAGGTTAACTGTACCCGTTTTTTCAATTTAAGATAAAGAACCCCTAAACCAAACTAAAAACTCATTTGTACAGTTAATATTTTATTTCCCCATTTGTTACAAGAAAACAAACATGAAGTTTCGATGAACAAAAGAAGACACAAAAATGCTTGATATTTAAGCACAAGATATCAAGTCGTGTAATTTATCTTCCTCATACGTTAGGGGGATTTGTAAACTTGACAGAAAGATAGAGTCTTTCTCGGCATGACGTAGGATTAAGACAACACAACCAGTCTTTGTAAACTTTCTTTGCCTTTTTTGTGCTTCATTATATTTAAAATATTCTAATCCAAAAAATATTAAACCTAATTTCCAAAAAAATGAGTTGTTGACGAAAAAACTTTTCTGATGAAGGAAGAATGCTTTCTTATCTCCCCTTAAAGATTCAGAGTTCAGGCTCTGTCGGCGCTCTGATGAGTTAGACGTAACGAAACAGAGTGGGACATGACATTATGTCGAGCCATCAATGATGACGAATGTCGAATGATGGAACAGTTCCCAGACGTAGCATTGCATCTTGCTTGTTACATTTCCAAATGTCTCTCGCACAATTATATTGTGTCTCCTCTTAGTCCATCAGAAGTGTGCGAACAACCTAACAAGCGTTATTTTCAGTTTCAAATTCGTTCACGTGATTTGAGGTTTGTAGGCCTAATAATAGCAACATTAATGTATGCAACGAATAAATAATTTACAAATGGTTATGAATGTAGTGTTTTAACAAATTTCATCTATAATTTTTAAAGAGATTTGATTTTTAGAAATACCCAAAAGTATAGAACGGAGTTTTTACATTACTTGCATCTTGCATTTTAGTTACATATTTCACACGTGGAATGCAGTTGTAAACATAAGTCTATAGGACAAATAAGAAGTTGTAGGGAAGATGTGTCTTCGAGAGGAGTGGGGTCGTATAATTGACTCGGGAACACCTGGGTGCAGCTCAGGGCCCCGTGTTCGCACAACTACTATTCTTATAAGATTGACTCCCTCTATAAAACAAGCTCATTCTTCGGAATACGGTTGTATCTCCCTTTCTTACCCTATACAACACGTGATGAATCCTAACTTGCAGTGTGATCCAATAAATTAGGACACCAAAAAGTTCTATTCGAACACAAACTCGAGAAGGTTAAAAGAAAGTGAATTAAGTTCTAATTAAGTATAATCATGCTGAAGCCAATATATATGTGTTGTTTATATATATATATATATATATATATATATATATATATATATATATATATATTCGTTTTTCCAATACTTCCAAAGTAAGCAAGAGAAAAGTGAATTCGAGAAACTAATGAAGTAGCGCTTTCAAACACATGTTTTGCTTTTTTCCTTTTGTTTAGAGCTTTTTATTTTTTTTACACTTTTTTCAATGTTTAATTCTTAAATTGGCTTTGGATAAAAGCATATAAATGCATATGAATAAGGACATCGCTGTGAAAAAAAAGTAACATATTTTGCAAGTTACTAATCCTAATTTTCCCATGGGGGAAGACTAGTTTTCCTTTCACAAGATAATCCCAATTTATATACCATTATTATTTTATTATTATTGAGGAATGGGGTTGGAGTCGAGGATAGACCCCATTTGCACTGCGACTAGAAGTCTATTGTACAATCCCCTCAATTGGTCCAGGTCAGAATAATCCTTTTCCCCGGACTAGGTCTAGGATCTTTTTGACCAGTGATTCATTGGTAGAGTCAAACTTAGTAAGAATCCTGCTACCAAAGTTGGTGAACCTTTGAAAGGCTAGGGCTTCACATTTCAGAAGTATGTGAGAGGCAGTTTCGGTTTCCGATTCACAAAGCCTACACACTGGATTATCTTTAAAGATACCAGTGGTATGGAGGTGTTTTCGGAGGTGACAGTGACCAGTCAGTAGTCCAGTTACTGTTCTAAGGTCCCTTCTGCTTAGACTGAGGAGGTCCTCAGTTATTTTGGGACTGGGTCCTTTTAGCATAAGTTTGCTGTGTCTCATGCCGGAGGATTTGTTCCAGTGGTGTAGGTGATTGGTTAAGAGCCAATCTTTGATTACACCTTTGGCTATAGCTTTGGGTATGGCTACTATGGGTTCAGGGCCCACAGGAGTGGTTTCAGACCCCTTTTTAGCAAGGGTATCTGCTTGCTCATTACCTTCAATTCCCTTATGGCCGGGCACCCATCTGATTGCTACATCATTGTTGAGTGACAGGGTCAAAAGGTTTTGTAAGCACTCCCAGACAAGCTTGGAGTTGACTTTGTATGAACCAAGAGCTTTGATGGCAGCTTGGCTGTCAGTAAAAATATTTATAGAAGTCTGATTTGGGTTCTTCTTGATATTTTCTATTAGACAGGCATTAATTGCAAATATTTCCGCCTGAAACACTGTGGCATACTTTCCTAAAGGAAATGAGGTTTTGAAGTTTGCATGTGTCTCATATATGCCACTCCCAGAGCCACAATCCATCTTAGATCCATCTGTATACCATACAGTGTCACCAGAGGATTGAGGTGGTTCCCCATCGAAACTATCACAGCTAAGTGTGAAGGGTTTTTCATAGGAGTAGAGGGTGGTCATGTAGTCAGAGTTCATAGATAATATGGAACTCTGGATTACATCTACTATTTTGGAATGACCTCTAATGGTAGGGGTCTTTCAGTTTCCACTGTTCTGGAGTCTGTAAGCCGCCAACCTAGCCTCACTCTTTATGATAAGATCAAGGGGCGGAAGGCTCAGCATGACTTCTAGAGCAGTGGTTGGTGCTGAGTTCATGGACCCTGTAATGGATAGACAGGCTAAGCGCTGAACTGAGTTCAGTTTGGTAATTGCGGTGGTTTGATTGACTTTGGGCCACCACACAAGGGCACAGTAGGTAATAATGGGTCTGACACCATTAAGTAAAGCCATCGCAATACTTGAGGTTTAAGTCCCCAGGTTTTACCTACAGCTCTACGTCTGTCATTAAAGTCAGTTTGGCTTTGTTGATTATTTTATCCAGCTGTTGATTCCAACTTAGCCTCTTGTCAAGGATTACTCCGAGATATTTGACCTGGTCAGATAGCTGTAGTTGTTCACCAAACAGTATGGGGGGCCTCACAGTGTGAGGTTTTGTTTGTTTGGTGAAAATTACTAGTGCAGTTTTGACAGGATTGATTGAAAGTTTGACCTGTTTGCACCAGTTCTCAATCAGCCTTATCGGTGTTTGAATTACCTCTAGGGCTGTATTAATGAATTTGCCAGGAATAAGGATGACTATGTCATCAGCGTACCCTATGGCAAAGAAACCTTTGCTGTTAAGATAGCAGAGTATGCCGTCCACCACAAGGCTCCACAGTAGAGGAGATAAGACTCCACCCTGCGGGCATCCCTGGTGACTCGGGCTTCAGCCGTCTCTCCAGCCACGGAAAGCTATAACATTTCTGCTGAGAAGCATAGTGGCTATCCATCTACAGACAGATTCTTCAACACCACGCTCTCTCAGAGAGGAGAGTATAGTTTGGAAAGATGTGTTATCAAATGCTCCTTCAATATCAAGAAAGGCACCAACACACATCCTTTGCTTTCAAAAGCAGCTTCAATCTTATTAACAACAAGATGTAATGCGCTTTCGCAAGATTTGCCAGCTTGATAAGCAAACTGATATTATGCAGCGGCTTAGTAATCAGCGCTGTTTCACGAATGTGTCTGTCAATAATCTTCTCCATTGTTTTGAGAAGAAAAGATGACAGACATATTGGTCTATAAGCCTTACCCTCCGTGTATGAAACACGTCCAGGTTTGGGTATAAAAGTAACCTTGGCAGATTTCCAGACTTCAGGATATGATTTAGAGCTATACTTGCTCTGAAAATGCTGCAAAGTAGAGGAGCCAGAGTGTCCAGACCCTGCTGTAACAGGGCTGGGTAAATACTGTCCGGCCCAGGAGACTTGTAAGGTTTAAATGAGTTTACTGCCCATTTGACCTTGTTAAGTGTTATAATTGAATTAGCAACAGCCCAGTCAGGAGCTTTATCTGTAAAAGAGAAGCCCTGATGGTCTCTGTTTGATCATTGTTTTGATCTACAATTACAGAGTCTGGGAAGTGTGTCTTTAAAAGAACCTCCACAGTTTTCTCGGCCATTGTGAGTATAAGCTCCAAGAGGAGTTTTAAGGTGCCAATCGGGTTAATGGAGTTTTAGACAGTATTCTGTTCAGTCTGCGCTTCAGAAATACTGTCCATCTCAGAACGGAAACGTCCAAGAATGCCCGCTTGGCATCTCTAAGGGCTTTATTATAGTTAGTAAGTGCTGAAGAATAAATTTCCCACTCTCCAGGTCTTTTTGGGAACGATTGAATAAATTTTCGTACTTTTTTCCTCTGATTGTCAGAGAGTGGCTCCACCATGGAATTTTCCTGGAGCCTTTCTGCACACTCAGAGGACAATTTTCTTGAAGGAAAGATCCATACCTCAGTTAATAGTGAGCCATCGAGTCTAGATCAAGATGGTTGCCTATTTCAACATTAAAGGAAGACAGATAGGATGCTAGATCCTGCCGGAAGGGGCATCCCAGTCAGTCCTCCTAGGATTGAATAGTAGTTTCATGCTTTTGCAGTTTGAAACATAAGTCGTATAGGACAAATAAGAGTTGTTAGGGAAGATGTGTCTTCGAGAGAGTGGGGTCGTATAATTGACTCGGGAACACCTGGGTGCAGCTCAGGGCCCCCGTGTTCGCACAACTACTATTCTTATAAGATTGACTCCCTCTATAAAACAAGCTCATTCTTCGGAATACGGTTGTATCTCCCTTCTATAACCTATACAACACGTTGATGAATCCTAACTTGCAGTGTGATCAATAAATTAGGACACCAAAAAGTTCTATTCGAACACAAAACTCGAGAAGGTTAAAAAAAGTGAATTAAGTTTTCTAATTAAGTATATCATCTGAAGCCAATATATATGTGTGTTTATATATATATATATATATATATATATATTATATATATTATATATATATATAATTAATTATTTTTTCGTTTTCAATACTTCCAAAGTAAGCAAGAGAAAAGTGAATTCGAGAAACTAATGAAGTAGCGCTTTCAAACACATGTTTTGCTTTTTTCCTTTGTTTAGAGCTTTTTATTTTTTTTACACTTTTTCAATGTTTAATTCTTAAATTGGCTTTGGATTAAAAGCATATAAATGCATATGAATAAGGACATCGCTGTGAAAAAAAAAGTAACATATTTTGCAAGTACTAATCCTAATTTTCCCATTGGGGGAAGACTAGTTTTCCTTTCACAAGATAATCCCAATTTATATACCATTATTATTTTAATTTTATTGAAGGAATGGGTTTGGAGTCGAGGATAGAACCCCATTTGCACTGCGACTAGAAGTCTATTGTACAATCCCCTCAATTGGTCCAGGTCAGAATAATCCTTTTCCCCGGACTAGTCTAGGATCTTTTTGACCAGTGATTCATTGGGTAGAGTCAAACTTAGTAAGAATCCTGCTACCAAAGTTGGTGAACCTTTGAAAGGCTAGGGCTTCACATTTCAGAAGTATGTGAGAGGCAGTTTCGGTTTCCGATTCACAAAGCCTACACACTGGATTATCTTTAAAGATACCAGTGGGTATGGAGGTGTTTTCGGAGGTGAAGTGACCAGTCAGTTAGTCCAGTTACTGTTCTAAGGTCCCTTCTGCTTAGACTGAGGAGGTCCTCAGTTATTTTGGGACGGGTCCTTTTAGCATAGTTTGCTGTGTCTCATGCCGGAGGATTTGTTCCAGTGGTGTAGGTGATTGGTTAAGAGCCAATCTTTGATTACACCTTTGGCTATAGCTTTGGGTATGGTACTTATGGGTTCAGGGCCCACAGGAGTGGTTTCAGACCCCTTTTTAGCAAGGGTATCTGCTTGCTCATTACCTTCAATTCCCTTATGGCCGGGCACCCATCTGATTGCTACATCATTGTTGAGTGACAGGGTCAAAAGGTTTTGTAAGCACTCCAGACAAGCTTGGAGTTGACTTTGTATGAACCAAGAGCTTTGATGGCAGCTTGGCTGTCAGTAAAAATATTTATAGAAGTCTGATTTGGGTTCTTCTTGATATTTTCTATTAGACAGGCATTAATTGCAAATATTTCCGCCTGAAACACTGTGGCATACTTTCCTAAAGGAAATGAGTTTTGAAGTTTGCATGTGTCTCATATATTGCCACTCCCAGAGCCACAATCCATCTTAGATCCATCTGTATACCATACAGTGTCACCAGAGGATTGAGGTGGTTCCCATCGAAACTATCACAGCTAAGTGTGAAGGGTTTTCATAGGAGTAGAGGGTGGTCATGTAGTCAGAGTTCATAGATAATATGGAACTCTGGATTACATCTACTATTTTGGAATGACCTCTAATGGTTAGGGGTCTTTCAGTTTCCACTGTTCTGGAGTCTGTAAGCCGCCAACCTAGCCTCACTCTTTATGATAAGATCAAGGGGCGGAAGGCTCAGCATGGACTTCTAGAGCAGTGGTGGTGCTGAGTTCATGGACCCTGTAATGGATAGACAGGCTAAGCGCTGACTTGAGTTCAGTTTGGTAATGCGGTGGTTTGATTGACTTTGGGCCACCACACAAGGGCACAGTAGGTAATATGGGTCTGACCACCATTAAAGTAAAGCCATCGCAATACTTGAGGTTTAAAGTCCCCAGGTTTTACCTACAGCTCTACGTACTGTCATTAAAGTCAGTTTGGCTTTGTTGATTATTTTATCCAGCTGTTGATTCCAACTTAGCCTCTTGTCAAGGATTACTCCGAGATATTTGACCTGGTCAGATAGCTGTAGTTGTTCACCAAACAGTATGGGGCCTCACAGTGTGAGGTTTTGTTTGTTTTTGGTGAAAATTACTAGTGCAGTTTTGACAGGATTGATTGAAAGTTTGACCTGTTTGCACCAGTTCTCAATCAGCCTTATCGGTGTTTGAATTACCTCTAGGGCTGTATTAATGAATTTGCCAGGAATAAGGATGACTATGTCATCAGCGTACCCTATGGCAAAGAAGCCTTTACTGTTAAGATAGCAGAGTATGCCGTCCACCACAAGGCTTCCACAGTAGAGGAGATAAGACTCCACCCTGCGGGCATCCCCTGGTGACTCGGCTTCAGCCGTCTCTCCAGCCACGGAAGCTATAAATTCTGCTGAGAAGCATAGTGGCTATCCATCTCAGACAGATTCTTCAACACCACGCTCTCTCAGAGAGGAGAGTATAGTTTGGAAAGATGTGTTATCAAATGCTCCTTCAATATCAAGAAAGGCACCAACAACACATCCTTTGCTTTCAAAAGCAGCTTCAATCTTATTACAACAAGATGTAATGCTTTCGCAAGATTTGCCAGCTGATAAGCAAACTGATATTTATGCAGCGGCTTAGTAATCAGCGCTGTTTTCACGAATGTGTCTGTCAATAATCTTCTCCATTGTTTGAGAAGAAAAGATGACAGACATATTGGTCTATAAGCCTTACCCTCCGTGTATGAAACACGTCCAGGTTTGGGTATAAAAGTAAGGTATAAAAGTTCTCGGCCATTGTGAGTATAAGCTCCAAGAGGAGTTTTTAAGGTGCCAATCGGGTTAATTGGAGTTTTAGACAGTATTCTGTTCAGTCTAGCTGCTTCAGAAATACTGTCCATCTCAGAACGGAAACGTCTCCAAGAATCCCGCTTGGCATCTCTAAGGGCTTTATTATAGTTAGTAAGTGCTGAAGAATAAATTTCCCACTCTCCAGTCTTTTTGGAACGATTGAATAATTTTCGTACTTTTTTCCTCTGATTGTCAAGAGAGTGGCTCCACCATGGAATTTTCCTGGAGCCTTTTCTGCACACTCAGAGGACAATTTTCTTGAAGGAAAGATCCATAGCCTCAGTTAATAGTGAGGCCATCGAGTCTAGATCAAGATGGTTGCCTATTTTCAACATTAAAGGAAGACAGATAGGATGCTAGATCCTGCCGGGAAGGCATCCCAGTCAGTCCTCCTAGGGATTGTAATAGGTAGTTTCATGCTTTTTGCAGTTGTAAACATAAGTTCTATAGGACAAATAAGAAGTTGTAGGGAAGATGTGTCTTCGAGAGGAGTGGGGTCGTATAATTGACTCGGGAACACCTGGGTGCAGCTCAGGGCCCCGTGTTCGCACAACTACTATTCTTATAAGATTGACTCCCTCTATAAAACAAGCTCATTCTTCGGAATACGGTTGTATCTCCCTTTCTTACCCTATACAACACGTGATGAATCCTAACTTGCAGTGTGATCCAATAAATTAGGACACCAAAAGTTTCTATTCGAACACAAAACTCGAGAAGGTTAAAAGAAAGTGAATTAAGTTCTAATTAAGTATATCATGCTGAAGCCAATATATATGTGTGTTGTATATATATATATATATATATATATATAATATATATTATATAATATATATATATATATATAATATATATATATATATATTCGTTTCCAATACTTCCAAAGTAAGCAAGAGAAAAGTGAATTCGAGAAACTAATGGAAGTAGCGCTTTAAACACATGTTTTGCTTTTTTCCTTTTGTTTAGAGCTTTTTATTTTTTTTTACACTTTTTCAATGTTTAATTCTTAAATTGGCTTTGGATAAAAAGCATATAAATGCATATGAATAAGGACATCGCTGTGAAAAAAAAGTAACATATTTTGCAAGTTACTAATCCTAATTTTCCCATGGGGGAAGACTAGTTTTCCTTTCACAAGATAATCCCAATTTATATACCATTGTATGAATAAATAAATTAAAACTTGTAACAACATTTTATTCATACATACCAATCCTTTATACAGAATACAATAAAAATTGTATTAAATTATAATATTAAATATTAAAATAAAATTAATAGTTATTAAATAAAAAATATTAAAATATACAAGCAATAAATTAGTGCATTTATACCAAATGTAAATAATCAATTTATAACCATTATTATTATTATTTTCATGATTTATGTTTTTATTTATTTTTTTAATAATAAATCGAAAAAAAAATAAAATAAAAACATAAATCATGAAATAATAATAATAATGGTATAAATTGATTATTTACATTTGTTATAAATGCACTAATTAATTGCTTGTATATTTTAATATTTTTTATTTAATAAAAAATATTATTACTTCTTTTATTCATTAGTTAAAATAATAATAATTCCATTATTATTAATTAACCATTCTTTAAATGGTTTTATTATACACTTAAATTTAAATTTTAGTCTAATTTTTATAAATTTTGATTTTGATTTTTTTATTTATTTTATTATATTATTTACTTATTTATTTATTTATTTTAACCTAATTTACTTATCATTTAGTTAAGAAATTTTTTTAATTTTATTTAATTATTCTGTATCAAATTGCTTAAGATTATTATTCAAGACTTTATTTCCGTGAGGATGACACCACAGAAACAAAGAAGAAAGGACAGTCAAGAAACTCATGATTATAAAAAAAATCTAGATTTTTGTATATTGTAAATATGTATTATTTTGTATTATTGTGATATTGTGTTGTATTTTTTATAATAAAAGAAGGAAAAGGAGATGGCAAATTGGTGGTCGAAAGACTGCCATGGTGAGGTGTTTCACCCGCTATTTTTGGAAAGATATAATAACTAAAATAGTGCATATAACTATCCCTTCAATATTTTTACTTGAATAATTAAATTAAAATGTAAGAAGAAAACTTCAGACTAGATAGATTTATTCAACCAATCATATATTTCCATTAAAACAACACTTAAAACCTACTCTTCGTCAAAGGTAATCAAGACTTCGTCAGAAGTTATAAATAACAGAAGCATTAATACCATATATAATAAATCCAAATTTTTAATTCATCCCCTTATGGGACACATACTTATAAATCTAATACGACCTAAAACTGATAATGTATTTATTTCATCAGACGTAGAACCACACCATTACCCATTAAATATGCCAAAAATTAAAATAAAATAAAAATTAATACTAAAAATAAAATAAAAATAAAATATAATAAAAAATAAAATAAATAATAAAAAATAAATAAAAAAATAAAAAAATTTTTTGGTTTTGTTTTTGATAATGCTAATTTACCTCTTCTATAGTGTCCTGTAATAATAATAATAATGATAATAATAAAAAAAGGGAGAGTGCTTGACTTAGTCCGTACCTTCCCTTAACCAGTGGAAACACTGAGAATAAAACAAAATAATAAATAATATATATACATATATATATATATATATATATATATATATATTATATATATTATATATATATATATATATATATATATCAATATATATATATATATATATATATATATATATATACGATATCAAGCGTAATCGATCCTCTTATCCCTTTAAGCGCGATACATTCTCTCTGAATATAGCTAAGCTTTGTTGTTGAAGTTCTTAAGACATTTGTCAATAATGTTTTTTTTTTAATCTGCAAAAGAAAGTTATTATCAATATACAAACTCAAGAATTAAAGGAATGGAAATTTGAAAACAATTTTAACAACTAATAGAAAACAAAGGGTTCAAGCAAAAGAAAAACAAAGTTTTCCATTCGAATTGAAAAAAACGCTAAGGAGGAGAACTTGAATGACTTTGGCTCTAAATTTGCTTTTCTTTTAAAGGAAGACGGGGTGGCAAACTGCTGTCGGAACATTCGTCTCAACATTCCGTTCGGAAATACCAGAAAAAAATAAGTTACATTCCCAAAAAAAAGTTACCAGGAAAGGAATAGATGTCCTGGGTTTCACGAAAAAACCTAAAGGTTAAGGAAAAAATTCTAGAGTGTTTTTTGTCGACAAAAAAATCTTCTTTTTTCACGTTTGACACTCGCTTAATATAAATCTAATTCTTGGGAGGAGAAAAGTTACAAAACAAAAAAAAAAGAGATCGGGGGGAAAAAGGAGTGGAACGTTCTTTTTCTAATCAAAAGTTTATTTCCACTGAAAAACGGAGGAAAAAAGCAACACATGAGAATAACAAAAAAAAGTTTTTAATTAAAATAAAAATGTGATACATGGTGACATTTTCTTTGACGTATTGCATTACAGGATGAAGAGCTCCATACGTAATATCGAGGTGTTTCTCACTCCAACAGCTTGACGACTTCTCTATTTTCAAATAACACCAATTGTAGTTTATTAATGAGTTTTGGATTTTTTTTAATTTTGATATGAAGTAGGATTTTAATTACTTTTTTTGAAATTAAAATTCGATTTGAAGATTTAATTTGTAAATTTTAATATTTTTTCAGAAGAACAGTAACCATACAGCACTAGTTTTTTTTTTTATTATCATTTACTTTTATAGAACCGCCAAGATAATACAATATAATCATAGCTATCTCTATTTTCATGATAATCTATATTGTATTTAGCAAATTTTCATAAAATATTCTGTATTATGCTTGTGAGGTGGGTGAGTCCAGTTTATCAAGCCCAACCAGTCTCTATTCAAACTCATAACTCAGGCTACTGCCGGGACTAGCTCACAGTGATCCTAGTTCATCTAGTCTTACTAGCTTCTCTGATCACGCCTGTCTCACTTAGGCCCGCCTTCGTTTAACCAGTCACACCAATCTCATCAGCTCCTCTAGCATCACCAGACTCTAGCTAGGCTCACCGCTCTGGCTAGTCCAGCGCCACCCAACAGAGAACTCTGGCAACCCCGACGCCAGTGCGAGCACAAACTCATTCTATAGTCCTGGCCTGAAAGTCAAAGTTCTGCAGTGCTACTAGGAGACGTCTGTCTTGAAGAACCAAGCACTTCGTTTCTAGTCACTTAAGCTATTCGAGCCACCACCATCACTTTCACTGACTAAGTTTTCGGACATAACTCGAAAACTTCAGTCGGAAGACTCAGTATACCAATAGGTTCGACGATTCGCTTCCAATGTGGGAGGAGGTATCTTCAGAAACGTTAGACATATTAATTAAAACGCAAAGCTCTACAATTAAGTTTTGTAGAGCATTGTGTGTATATACATGATGACCTAAATCCCTGAATGCCTCCCACAGTGGAAGCAAAACGTCAGATCCATCGTCTACATTGACACGGTCACAACCGGTCAATCACACAAGTCACAACCTAAATCTTCAAAACATCCACGACACTAAATGCACAATTTTATTTTGCACTGTAATTTATACTTTTAAATTGACCTTGGATCATTAAGTTCAATGTCTTATCTTGTTTTTACTTCATAATGTTTACCTTTTGAATTCGTGAGGTTAATAACCAAGATGTTAGAAATTTATAAGGTGATTCAATTCGATGTAAACAAACCAAACGTATTTGGAGGTTATAACCTGACGTTTTTATGAATGACGTCTGACGTTATTGCAGGACTCGTTATAGGAGGTCAACAATAAAAATTTACTTTTTTTGAGGTAGTACGTAATTGAGCACTTTATTGGACCGTTTTTAGGATGAGAAGCCAATCATTATTGTTATAGGAGGTTATTTAGTACTTTTCACCTTCCGAGGAAAATAATGAATGTAAAAAAACTCCTAGAACGTAAAAGTAATTCATATATTGCCGCCATTACTGTAATGTAGCGTGTTCAAAAAAACAATCTGTGTAAAACTTTCATGAGGTTTCTTTAAAAACGTTCATTTTGTTTCTGTTTTTGTTCGTAGACTATTTTTTTTTTCGTTTTTAAAAGGTGTTCTAATTGACAATTTTTGTGTGTTTATTTGTAAAGCTTTTACATTTTTGAGTAAAAGTGTGAAGCTATGGATAAATTCAATGACGAAGATAATATGGAGTTAATTGGACGTTTTTTTTCAATTAAGTATATAGCGCAGTTTATATAATGAGTGCTACCTCAAAAAAATAGTGTATGCCATCCGGCTGAGAATGTCTTTATGTCTTGGCAATTTTTCCCGACTCGCTTCGCTCGTCGGTAAATCTAATTGCCGTGACATAAAAACACAATTCTCAGCCTTATGGCATAAATAACTATTTTATTCCTGCAATGACGTCAATTCTAGACTACAACCTAACATGTCAAAAAAATTGATTTCATTCATAAAAACCCTCCAATTGAATCTCCTGATAAATTCTATCAGCTTGATTCATAACAAAGTTTGTTGTTTCGACCGACATTTTGTGATGATCGCACATTTTATATAATTAATAAAACTATTATTTTTTTAAATTGTTTTAATAAGTGCACTGTTTTAATTTTTGTTTTAATATGTACATTGGTTTATATGTACACTGATAAAGGGATACTTTCCGAAACGCGTTTGATCTATTTTACTTTATTGTGGTATTAGACCAAGTATTATTAAAACAATTTTTTTTAAAATAATAGAGTTCTATATTTCTATTTATTGTATAAAATTTGTGACATTACACAGCACTATTTTTCACACAGCAAAAGTTAACTGATGTCCCCAAAACTAAGGTCGCTATTTTTATCAGAAATGCACCAAATTTAGTATACGTCACACTAAAACCTTCAGCATGCGTCTAGCATCGATACAATTTTTAAATGGGGAATGATTAGAAAAAGCGTGAACTGAGTCCATTACAAATAATGAAAACTACAAAAGTCTCTCTACAAAACAAACTTTATTAGCAAAGCGCTTTCAACCGACAAAGAGGCCATCATCAGTGCAAAACCTACAAACAAGTACAACGGAATAAAAAACAAAAATAAAATAATGTGAAAAAACAAATTATGATGCAAAGTAAATAAGTAATCTAAATAGTGGAAATTTAAAGTGAGAGTCTTCATAGTTTTCATTATTTTTGATGCGGAGTTAAAAGTGTGTTTCTAAGCGTGGTATCAAAATTCGGATGATGATGACTCATCAAAATTCGCTTTATACGTGTTTAAATTTTCAAGTCTCTATGACAAATAATGACGGAGCAATTTGGAGAGAATAAAACTGAATACGAGTCAGCCTTAAGTATCCTTGAGCCTGTCAATTGAATTGATGTGAGATTGACACTCCCACCTCTATATCTATCATTTTGAATGACTAAAAATACATAAATTAGTCTGGGAACATTAAATACTGTCTTCCATTAAACATAAAAGTTGTCATCTCTGTTTGATTCTTATTCAAAGTTTTTATAATCAACAATTATTTCAAATAGCAATACAATACACGAGACGAAGAAAATACATAATTTATTGCTGATTTCGACCCCGCAATGTTCAACTCGTTGTTTCATTCATGAAAAAAATATATATTTCCCATTTTCTTTTCACTCTATTCTTTTACTTCACAAAAAAAATAACCAGGAAAAGGAATTTCGAACCACTGATATAAAAATTACATAGATGCCCTGACTGGAAACATAGACAGTCCAGCCTCTTCCTAAATAAATATTGTTATAACATGATATTTTTTTCATTTCTTTTTTTTCCAAAAAACATTGTTTATTTTTAAAGGACATATTTCTTTTTTGGATCCCGCTATCCGTTTGGTTTTTGTCCTCCATTTTTTGAATGTCTACTTTTTTAGAAAGATGGTCGGAATGGTCATTTCGCAAGTGTTTTAACTAAGGGTTATAACTCACGGTCTTTTGTTCGAGTGTCACGCATATGTTTTATTACGTGGTTCCGCATAGAAAAAACATTATATCTCTGTGCTTTACATTTAAATAGAACAATTTGTTATGTTAAATACAATTTAACATTATTTACAGCTATTTGATTATATATTATAATATATATATATATATATATATATATATATATATATATATATATATATATATATATATGTATATATATGATTTAAAGGTTACTTTTAAATGAGTTGAAAGATTTGATATTCTGAAAAAGATAATAAGAATTGATTAAAATAGAAGTGACCCAGGTATGATTTATGTCTTTGTTTCTTATCTGTATAGGAAAAAATGTTTAATTCTTTTACATACATACATACATATATATATATATATATATATATATATATATATATATATATATAATATATATTTATATATATATATATATATATATAATTATATATCAGGCAACTCGAAGTGCGCTAATACTGGAAATCAACTTATTTTCAGAAGTAAGTAAAAGTTTACAAGTTTAGACAATAAAAATTGCGAATTTCACACCCAAAAAACGAACGCAGTATTAAAAAATAAAGTAAATAGAAAAAGACAGAGAAGCCTCATGATCAAACTTTTTTAAGTAGCTCTCTACTTTAGCTCTTTTTACTTAACCACAATCTATCGTTCAATCTAATTATCAAATTCTCTAATATTCTAATTTGCTAAGCTAGACTAGGTTTAGTTCTTATTTCTGTTTAAAGTAACTAAGTATTGCAGTCTAGTTAAGTACCCAAGATACTTTAGAAAGGTGTTCAAGCATGGATATTTCCTGAAGATAGAAGATGTCACACATTTTGTCATTCCAATCTCTTCTTCTTCAGGAGATAAACTGGCAAGTCGTTTAATTATATAAAATGATTAATCAATTATAATTTTATTCAAGTTAAAGAAGATGCATTTAGTATAAGAGCAATAAGGAAGAAAATTGTTAATGACTTGGGGTTGTTTTTTCATTTTATAGGTCTAAGGCAAGGCTGTCTCGCCCGGACACGTCCGTGTCTCGGCTTCAGGATAAAATAATAGACAAAAACCCATTCAGCTTAAACAGAGCTGAATAAAAAAAAGTCTTTTGTAATTAGTTCTTTATTTTTTACTGTATCCTAAGAAGACGTTTCCTTTAAAGTCTTTCAGCGAATTTCAAATAAAAAAATAAGTTAGAGAGAGAGAAAGATTTTAAAAGAAATGATATTTAAATACATAACACAAATATATATATATATATATATATATATATATTATATATATATATATATATATATATATATATATATATATATACCTCGACAATCGGGATTCCAAGTCTTAAGACATTTGACAATAATATGTTATTTTTTTAATTTAATAATTGATTGCAATCAGAAACCAGTGTATACCTTATGCTGGGCTATACCCTTTATCCGTGAGATAACCAATAAACCAATGAAGCTAACTGGTTGATCACTCTACGTAATAACTATCTGTTTAACTAATCAGAAACCAGTTTCTACCTTATGCTTTTCTTTACCATTTATCTGTATGATAATCAATTACATAAACAAACTGAACGGTTAATCACTTTACATAAACATCATAAAATAAAATAAAATGACCGTTCTAAGGCCTTTCAGCCCATCAGGGTATTCACGCTGCGGGAACAACCTCAGGTAGGTTGCGTCTAGTATTCTCTAAATATCAATTAAATTTGGCGAAATCTTTCTAATACAAATACTATTCATATAATCTTAGAGCAGAGCCCGAGCTGCGAACCCCGGACCACCTGTGCCGAATTCGAGAGCCTATATTCCACGGAGGCAGACCATAACCATCATAATTATCTAATAAACTGCGTATGCTTCCGCGGTTACTGTCATAAAGATTTAGGTCTTGTGGTGGTGACTGAGTCAATGTAGATAAAGATTCCGACGTTTCGCTTTCACTATGGGAGGCATCTTCAGAGATGTAGGACATAATGGATAAAAAAACAAAAACACAATGCTCTACAAAAGTGAAATGTTAAACTGCAACGTAACAAAACGAGTTCGGTTAGAGCATTGTCTTTCTTTATCCATGATGTCCGACATCTCTGAAGATGCCTTCCACAGTGGAAGCGAAACGTAGGATTCTTTATCTACAATGACGCGGTCGCCACTGGAAGACCTAAATCTTCATCATAACTATCTGTTTAACCAATCAGAAACCAGTGTCTACCTACGCTTTTCTTACGTGTCATCCGTAAGATAATCAATGTCATAAACAAACTATATGATCATTGTACATAACTAACATAACCATTTGTTTAACCAATCAGAAACCAGTGCATACCTTACGCTTTCTTTACCTGTCATCCGTAAGATAATCAATGTCAAAACAATCTAATAGGTTGATCATTGTACATAACTAATATAACCATTTGTTTAACCAATCAGAAACCAGTGCATGCCTTATGCTTTTCTTTACCTGTCATCCGTAAGATAATCAATGTCATAAACAAACTAATAGGTTGATCATTGTACATAACTACCATAACCATTTGTTTAACCAATCAGAAACCAGTGCATGCCTTATGCTTTTCTTTACCAGTCATCCGTAAGATAATCAATGTCATAAACAAACTAATAGGTTGATCATTGTACATAACTACCATAACCATTTGTTTAACCAATCAGAAACCAGTGCATACCTTATGCTTTTCTTTACCTGTCATCCGTAAGAATCAATGTCATAAACAAACTAATAGGTTGATCATTGTACATAACTAACATAACCATTTGTTTAACCAATCAGAAACCAGTGCATACCTTATGCTTTTCTTTACCTGTCATCCGTAAGATAATCAATGTCATAAACAAACTAATAGGTTGATCATTGTACATAACTAACATAACCATTTGTTTAACCAATCAGAAACCAGTGCATACCTTATGCTTTTCTTTACCTGTCATCCGTAAGATAATCAATGTCATAAACAAACTAATAGGTTGATCATTGTACATAACTAACATAACCATTTGTTTAACCAATCAGAAACCAGTGCATACCTTATGCTTTTCTTTACCTGTCATTCGTAGGATAATCAATGTCATAAACAAACTAATAGGTTGATCATTGTACATAACTAACATAACCATTTGTTTAACCAATCCGAAACCAGTGCATACCTTATGCTTTTCTTTACCTGTCATCCGTAAGATAATCAATGTCATAAACAAACTAATAGGTTGATCATTGTACATAACTAACATAACCATTTGTTTAACCAATCAGAAACCAGTGTCTACCTTACGCTTTTCTTTACGTGTCATCCGTAAGATAATCAATGTCATAAACAAACTAATAGGTTGATCATTGTACATAACTAACATAACCATTTGTTTAACCAATCAGAAACCAGTGCATACCTTACGCTTTTCTTTACCTGTCATCCGTAAGATAATCAATGTCATAAACAATCTAATAGGTTGATCATTGTACATAACTAACATAACCATTTGTTTAACCAATCAGAAACCAGTGCATACCTTACGCTTTTTTACCTGTCATCCGTAAGATAATCAATGTCATAAACAATCTAATAGGTTGATCATTGTACATAACTACCATAACCATTTGTTTAACCAATCAGAAACCAGTGCATGCCTTATGCTTTTCTTTACCAGTCATCCGTAAGATAATCAATGTCATAAACAAACTAATAGGTTGATCATTGTACATAACTAACATAACCATTTGTTTAACCAATCAGAAACCAGTGCATACCTTATGCTTTTCTTTACCTGTCATCCGTGAGCTACTTTATGGCATAAACAAACTAATTAGTGAATCACTCTACATAATCAGCATAACCATTTGTTTAACCAATCTGAAACAAATTTTTTCCTCATACATTTGGTTGCTCCCTATTTTTCCGTTTACAATAAGCTGCTTGTTTGAAGCAGTATAAGTTTATTTCAAAATTTTCACAACATTAAAGAAATTAAAAAGAATAAGTTTAATGAAAATTCAGCATTTATGTGTTTTATCTGTTAAGATATATCTTCTCTCCCTTCGCAGCTAAGGAAATGCTATTTGTAACTTCTGCCACATTTAACTCTAAACTTTCCCTTTACTAACAAAGGGAAAGAAAACTGCCGAGTTATTATATTGTTTTTGCCTTTCTTTATCTCTACTGTAATGATGTGTAGTTGTATACAGAGAAACGCGATTGAGGCTAGAATAGTATAATGGTAATACAAAGAAAACACAAAATAATATTATGTGCTCCAACACAATTCGATAATTGAAATTCGATTTTTGATAACTTTTTAAACTCTTTTATTTTTACTTATTCGATTAAAAAAAATCTTAATACTTATAGTGAGATGAAACCTAGCACATATGTTGGTGTTATATGTAGACACATATATGTGTCTACACATAATGTAGACACATGCGTGGTAAATCTCAAACCGATTGAATAAATTTTTCGCATTTCATGATTTTTTTAAATATTCGTTGAGTATTTATTGCCAATTAATGACGTCATAAAAAAATCCGGATGGCACATTTACAGATTGATTTTTGAACTAAATTTCAACTCTCTAGCATAAATACTCTTGGAGCTACAATGACAACATACATATACACACACCTATAGAAATACAACTTTGTGAAACCCACTCAGGAGGTCTTAAAAGACGCATGAAACTGATAATTCGTGTGAGGTTCTGGTTTCGAATTATTTCTAAAGCACAATACTTGCACGTGAAAAAATATATATGAGGAAAATAGTAATGATAAAAGGAAAAATTAAACCTTCATTAACACATCTTTTTTGAGCCTTCCCTTAAAAAAAAATCAAACCATTGCAAACAAAACAATGACAAGATAAATAAATAAATAAATAAATAAACCATTTATTTGCACTTATACATAATAACAGAATTAATCATACAAAGATAATTTAAATTTTGTCCAAAGTCGGCGCTGAGCCGTAGTGCCCTAAAAGGGAAAAAATCGGTTGATACAGGTTTTATATATATTTTTAATCTTGCATTACTTTAATTTGTACTTGTTAGTAAAATACATTGGTTTCTTCTTTTTTCTCTATTTTTTCTATATTCTTTATACCCTTAAATCTATTTCTTTATTTCTATTAATTTTCTTATACTTTATATATATTTTATACTTTATGTATTATTACTATTATTTAATAGATAAAATATAAATTTTTAATTTTAATTTTTTAACACTTACATGCACATGCGCTTATATAACAAATAAATAATTATCTAATTGTTTTGCCTTAAATTAATTAATTATTTAACTATTAACTAACTAATTATTTAAATATTAATTGTTAATTATCACAGCTTTATATTACATAATACAACTATTAAAATATATTAGTATAAATTTAAAAAAAAAAAAAAAAAAAAAAAAAGGACAAGATAGAAGCAGAGAAATGCTATAGCATGAGACCGATAAACACTCCTACTATAATTCAGAATAGAATATTAAATAATTATTCAATTAGAATAATAGAACGGGAGGAAGAGAAATGTGTTTATGAGGCACCGCCTTGTGATTCATAAATGATGTCATATCCTGCGTGGAGATGTACGTATAGTACTCTCGTACGCCTGTAAGGGTAGAACCAAACCAATAATCGGGTACCACATTATTTTCCTCGTTTCAAGTCATGCTTATGCAAAGCTGAGTCTGAGTATTCCTTCGGTCTCGCTACGCTATACTTTAGAAGATTAATTTTTCTATTACTATATTATTGGTGATTTAGGTCTTCCGGTGGTGACCGCGTCAATGTAGATGAAGAATCCGACGTTTCGCTTCCACTGTGGGAGGCATCTTCAGGGATGTAGGACATCATGGATAGAAACACAATGCTCTACAAAACTGAACCCAACCTGTCTTTATGACAACAACCGCGGAAGCCTACGCAGTTTATTATATTATTGGTCTCCATAAAGTATTAGTAAAATAGTATATATATATATATATATATATATATATAGATATATATAATATATATATATATATATATATATATATATATATATATATATATATATATTATATATATATATATATATATATATATATATTATATATATATATATATATATATATATATATATATATATATATATATATATATATATATATATATATATATATATATATATATATATATATGAATAAATAGTAACATAAAATATGAATTAATATTAAGGACTTGGATCACTTGCTGGACAATATCCCACACGAAATTGCAAACATTTCATCATTATCAAAAAGATAGTATTTTACCTCCTAAATTAGGAATAACCACTCAGGAGGCCTTAAAAACGCCTGAAACGGATAATTCCGGTTTCATCCCGGTTTCGGTTTTTTTTGCAAACACAATACTTTTCCAATATACCTACGGTATAAAAAAGGAAAAGTAAAATTTGTATTAAAAAGTAAATTATCACTAAATATACTCCGCCTTAAAAATTCTATCAATACTTAACATTTATGTCTTTTTGTTAAATTGCAAAATGGAAATTGGTTCAGAAAAGGGAAAAAAATTGTAAGTAGGGCACAGGGGTGGGGGAATAGTTGGATGAGGGATTATTTCCATTTCATTTAGCCCAAATTCAATCTTACGCTCGGGTTGAGCAATACGGCATCTAATCGCTGACTGATAAGCAGGATAGCAAAGGGATTTCAAGCTATCGGATCTCTCCCAGGTGCAATGCATTAAATCCTTCAGCCTCGGGGCTACAAGGATTTACCTAACATAACCAGATATATGTCGGATTGAATTCGAATTGTATTAATACTGAATCTTTTCCTTTATATTGAAATATTTAAACCTTAGAAATAAACTTGTACGGTAAGGGAAATAAAATGGAACTTACTTTTGTCATTACTGCAATTATTTTCAATATTTTTCACTTTTACCTTAAAGTTCAATTTGATAGTAAGATGAGTTGTGGAGTTTCCAAATAGGAGAAAAAAAAGAAAGATGTCACTCCACTTAGTATATATTTATTGACAGAGCCGACTTTCAAACTTTCATCATCATTTGAGGCAGACACCAGCCTCTGTTGACACCAGACGAAATCTATTTCGTCTGTCTCCTAGCTTCTTTACTTCGCTTTCACCGGCACTGATGATGAACTGTTAAGTTTGAAAGTCGGCTCAGTCAATAAATATATACTAAGTGGAGTGACATCTTTCTTTTTCCTCCTTAAAGTTGAAAGTTTATTAAGTGTTATTAAAGGCCTTGGAGAACGAAGTAATACGGCTTCAATTACTCTTACAACAAGGCTGTTGACCTCAAGTATAGCGAATGTTCAAAGAGAACAACGCCTTGTTCTTTGGGGTGTTTAAAATGGCTTTTAATTTAGTCATTTTAAGGCCATATATGTAGTCTAATCGTTTGCAAACTACTTTCAAACGATGTAGGGCTAGAAATTATTGCTCCCCTGGCAAATGTTTAAAACATTATCATATGTATGTATATATTATATATATATATATATATATAATATATATATATATATATATATATATATATATATATATATATATATAAGATTTTTTCTGTTATTTAGGTTGATTAGGATGAGCTGAAACTGGTTTCTTTCGATTCAGCAGGTCAAAACAATACATAACGACGTCTTGCCCAATCTACTTCCAACAACCTGTTAAATTTAAAATTTTGAAAATTCTATTAAGATAGGTTTATAACGTCATGAATTTAACATAAAAATATAGGCCTATGGGTGCAGATATAATTGCTTGTCATGCCAAGTTTTATTTAGATTTAACCGCTTGAAAATTATCCTGAAACATAAGCGTCTAGGAACTCTTACATACCTATATTTAAATATTGTAATAAAAGCTTAAATATTTATTATTACTATAATACTATAGTAACTAAATTACCGAAATTCAGATTAATTTAACGCGATTGAATTTTGAAAGACGGCTACTTCAAAGATGTATGACATTAAAGATAATGGGTTAAACACAATAAGGTCCAGTCAAAAATATAAATCTTGAATAGGGTATAGCAATAAGTCAAATAGTATATAAACGATTTATTATATTCCAATAGAGATATAGCTTATAAATCTTGAGCTGAGCAGGGTATAGCAATACTTGGAATAGTATCAACTAATGGTCGTACTCAACTACTGTACTTTAGCTATACACTATTGGAATAGCCCATGGGAAATCTCACAATAAAACTAGATACAGACCAAAAGTTCCGTAAATATAATGATGAAGAGTTTTGAAACAAGTTTGATAGTTAAGAGTAAATCGAGGGTTGGAACAGAATAACCAAAACTCGGGGATGTCAGACTTGAGATACACAACGACCCGAGTTGTCCCTTGTTGCTAATTAGCATTAGGGCAATGCTGGGTAGATGTCCCCATTGGATTCATCAAGAGAGTCTGGGGACAGAGATAAAACCTCATCTCTTAGTTCTCTAGAGAGCAATCATAAACATCTCTTTTTGCGGTGAAAATCTTTAACTTGTTAGCGAAACTCTGTTACAAGTTTGTAGACAACACGATCAAGGTATGCAAAGCAAGTGGATCTTATCTCTTCTTTACTCTCATTAGACCATAAAATTACACGCAGTAGCATAATAAGAAGGATCCAGACAAAGTTGTGAAATATATCTTTGAACACTTGGAATGAAATTATTGGGCACGTTTCATCTTTCGAGAATATTATTAGTATGAGGAATTATAACTTATGAACACAGATACACCTGCCATCTGTGATAATGCCCAACTGAAATATTTTAAAATAATGCCAGACTTTCTATTTAAGGATGAAACAATGTGCATCAGAAATATTTCAGAATGTAGCGAGACAATCTATTTTGAAATTAAACACTGCTCATTACAAATATTTCAGAATGATGCATGACTTTTTATTTAAGAATAAAAAATGAACATGAGGAATATTACTACGTACACACAGAAAAGAAGAACTAAGGTGAGCGTTAACGGAGTTCATCTTAATAAAAGAGGAAGAAGTCTCTCCACAAAAATATATTTCTTTTTAGCAAAGCGCTTTTAACCTAACAAGAGGTCATCATCAGTGCTAGCCTAAGAAACAAGATAATACAATAAATCAGAAAAATTTTTGTGGAGAGACTTCTTCCTCTTTTATTACGTACACACAGCGTATTTAACAGGCGATCGTATTGAATACGTATGCAATACGTATCTTCACGGTTATTACAGCGTCATGTTTATTCGATCGAGTGAGATTACGTGATAACTGATCCCGCCAAAACATCGAGTCTGTTATAGTGAAGTTTTACTTTTGGTTATAAGGAAGTTTAAAACAAAAAATATATTTAATTAAATTGTTATTTCTTTGCATAATAATAAAGCTTCACTAAAAACTTAATATTTCAAAAGTTATTTGATCAAAAACGGTAATATTGAAATGAAATAAAGTGGAATATAAGTTTGACGAGAAGGTTATTCGTTAAATACGATCGTCTCTTAAGGTACACACACAAAAAGACAGCGTATCGGGGGATTCATTTAGATTCCATCTCCCTAGTTCTAGCGTATGCGATCGGATCTTCTCCGCATGGTTCATACAGCTAATATTACCGTATTGAGAGATTGTATCCAATACGATCCGCTGATCTAGAAGTGTGTGTGAACGTACTAAATGTTGGTGAGTCGAGAGATTTTACTATCTCTTAATTGTATCATTGAATAAATAGGAGGAGAAAGCAAACAAAATCTTTCGAATAAAACAATTTAGTGAAGGGATGTTTAACAAAACATGGCTCTACATAGACTGTGGTTTCAACCACACTGACCACTTGGAATTAAACTTGCTTTTCCAACGATCCAATTAGATTAAACTGAACGAGATCACAAACATATATTTTCTAATTTAACAACCCTGAATAAAAATAATTGTACCACATGAAAACGACGAATAACAGTCCTTACATATATATATTTACACGTCTTTTATAGGCATTACAAACTTAGTAGCAATTTAATTAACGATCAGATTTAAAAAGCCAAAATGCAATAACAATTTAGAATCATTTGTAGAAAATAAACATAATTTGCCCTTGCTATTTGGTTCAAAAAGCTAAGTATCAATAATCTAAAACTGCAAATATTATTTTTATGGACGTACGATAAAGAACTTACCAACTTAATAAGTTAAAACCATAAAATTATTGGAAATTACTTTGACATATTAATAGTTCTGAAAGTATTTACCAACGCCATCTTAGCAGAGGAAGCAATCGAAGAATCAGCTACCGTCGATACTTGCTGTTGTATCGATACAACAGCAAGTATCGACGGTAGCTGATTCTTCGATTGCTTCTTCAACTTGCGGTAAATACAGCCTTTTTAATTTTAGCAGAGGAACTTAGAACTTGTAAAAATTAGGAACTAACCAAAGCGGTCCTAATTAGAAAAGGAAGTTGTTATTAAGAAGAAAATTTAATTATTCTAAAAGAATAATTACATCAGAACCTTTCCTTAACACATCGGACGCTCGATCTCAGAATATACGATTCGACAAATCTATAACTGGCACACGTCTTTAGACTCGTTTTGCTCGTCCTCAACAAGTAATCAATTAGTTTTATTCCCAGCGGTCACCAATCCAGGCACTAATCTCGCTCGATGCAGCTTAACATTTATAATCATATATTTAACATTAATTTATGAAACTTGGCATATATTTAAGTCTTATATATGCCTACGTGCGTGCCAATTCTCAAACCAATCTAAAAATTGTTCCGTTTTTTTCAAATTTTGGCCGACATAATTGCGGGTTAATGACGTCATAATATATTTTTCGAATAGTACAGCTAGACTTTAAGATAGATTTGTGCCAAGTTTCAACTCCCTAGAATAAATATAATGGAAGATACGAAGATTATAGAGACACACATAAAACCACTCAGTGGGTCTTAAAACCCATAAAACCACTCAGTGGGTCTTAAAAACACATAAAACCGCTCAGTGGGTCTTAAAAACACATAAAACCACTCAGTGGGTCTTAAAAACACATAAAACAACTCAGTGGGTCTTAAAAACACATAAAACGGATAATTCGGGTGACATCCTGGTTTCGTTTTATTTAGCAATCACAGTATTTCAGCATTGTGAAAAAACTTAAACAATTTCCAAAACAAAAACATAATTAATAATTCAACAACGCGGTTTTAAATACAACACCTGATGGTTACAACCTATGAACACAGTCTTTACTAAAAACATTATATACTAATAGACCAAGAGCCAGGGGTGTTTTGTTAAAAAGAGTAATGGCTGGAACCGGTCTCAATTTTCGTAAATACCTTCCTGAACAAGGATCTGCAATTCTGCCGACTCGTATCGGATGGGTTTCCCAGGCAGAACCTTTGACCCTAAAGTGCGTTCTGCCTGGGACGCCCATCCGATACGAGTCGGCAGAATTGCAGATCCTTGTTCAGGAAGGTATTTACGAAAAATTGAGACCGGTTCCAGCCATTACACTTTTTATTAACAAAACACCCCTGGGCTCTTGGACTATAAAGGTACCAAGGGCTAAAAGGTCAAATGAAATCAAAAAGTTATCTAGAAAGGAATTAATTTGATTGACTTAGACCTTTTGCTTGAGCTAAATGGTTTGAGAAGGTGTTGATTTTATTACAAACTTATATAATTATTCCAAGATGTTCTCTACCTGGAGAGAAACAATCTCTTTCGGACAAGGTGCAAGTAAAATTAGATAAACAGAAGAAAACTTTTAATGAAATTTTCACTCACATTTCAATGATACAAATAAAATTAACCAATCAGAAACTCGAGATTTTATACAGAAATATTTATAGAAAACTAATCCTGTTTAGTAGACATTTGATGTATATTAATTATAAATATTTTTCTTCATTTATACCGATAGTAAGAGAAAAGTAATGTATTAAGATAAAATATATAAGTAATAATAATATAAAGTCATAAGTAATAATAATATAAAGTCATAAGTAATAATAATAATAAGTTTTAATAATAAATAATAAGTCATAATAATAATAATTAATTATAATAATAAGTATTAAGTATATGTTACATCCTTAGCAAGATGTTCTTATATGGAATTTAACGATTATAATTTATAGACTTTAGAAATGATATTTAACTTACACAAAAGAAACGGAAGGAAAAACGTGTCCGTGCCGGCCATTTTACTACGAGTGATTTCTGCAAAGCATTATGGGAAGATGTGCACAGATCTTCTTTTAGCCCTCATCTGGCGCGAATTTTGAATGGCGCGAATTTTGAATTAAACTATTTCAATATGTAACACCGCTCCCTTCCTAGAGGTTCTTTAAATTTAGAAAATTGAAATTAAATCATCAAAAAAAATTGAAATTAAATGCACTAACTTCTGCTAATTAGAAAATTAAAATTTACTCTAAATTTGTAAAGAAATGTTAACTTAAAATTTATTCAACTTTAATTAGTTCCAAATAATAAAGGAAAAACTTTATTTCCAAAATTTGTTAAATTTAACTTATAATGAATCATCTAGAATTGTAACAATTATAGCACTTTACTAATCCAACCCGTCCACGACACTCGCGTCCAGTAGACTTTCGTTATAGCGGTTGCTACTCTCTTCGTTGAGCACACATTTTCTCTTTGGACGTCTACGCCGAGTTAGAGCAGGTTTCTCAAAGTTCCCTGTTCGCGTATCTGAGGCTTTTCGTCCTTCTGGATCGAGTAACAGTCGATGTTTTTTAATTCTCTCTAATGAATTAGAAGGTAAAACAGGTGATCCTAGCAGTTAATCAATATGTCTTGTGAATTATACCTGTATCCCTTTCCCTAACTTCATACGATAGAGGTCCAGTTCTCTTGACTACATCTCCCAAAACCCATTTGGGTCCATGAGATCTAAAATTCTTCAATCTTACTGGCGATCCAGCCTGGAAAGATCTTGCCCCTAAAGGGGTGGTGAAGACAGGTGGAGGTCTTTCCTTGTCATACGGAGAAGTTGCATCAAGTGCTGTGCGAAGCTTCTGTCCAAACATCAGCTCAGCTGGTGTCTTTCCAGTGGCAGCAGAGGGTGTTGTATGAACTCTTAAGAGAACTCTTGATATTTTTGTTTCCCAGTCGCCATCAGAAAGTTTTTTTAACGCCTCTTTTGCTGTTTGGACTGCTCTCTCCGCGAGTCCGTTAGATGAGGGATGATATGGAGAAGTATATATGAATTCGATACCGTTCTTAGAGAGAAAAGATTGAAATTCAGTTGATGTAAACACTGCTGCATTATCAGAGACTATTGTTTGTGCTAGACCAAAGGTTGAAAACAAACGTCTTAAAATTTGAATGACTGCTTGTGAGGATGGTACGGTGACACTTCGTATCTCAGTCCATTTAGTCATGGCATCCACAATAACTAAAAACGTTTTACCATAAAACGGCCCAGCAAAATCAATGTGAAGTCTCACCCAAGGTTTTGTTGGTACTTCCCATTTCTGTATTGGAGCTCTAGGAGGATGATGTCGATTTTGTTGGCAAGGCTCACAGTGCTTTATTCGTGTTTCAATTTCACTATCAATTCCAGGCCACCACACATATGAGCGAGCAATTGCCTTAGTTGCCACAACGCCTGGATGGTTAGCATGAAGAGAAGACAATATCTCTTGTCTTAGCTTTTCAGGAATGATAACTCGGAGGCCCCAAAGCAGACAGTTGTTATGTGTTGACAACTCATCACGTTTGAGCCAGTATGGTTTGAACTTATCAGGAAGTTTCTGTGGCCAGCCCTGACGGAGCCATCTCAAAACTTTCGATAAAATGTTATCTTTAACTGTGTGTTCAGCAATTTCTGTTGCTGAAATTGGGCATCTTGTTGAATTATCCAACATGAATATAGTGACTTGTTCGTCTTTTACAGGACATTCCTCCGGTGATCTAGAAAGTAAATCAACATTCTTGTTTTGAGAAGCTGGTCGATACACTAAATCATAGTCATAACCAAAAAGAAATTGTCTATACCTGCTTAATTTAGCCGAAATAATGTCAGGAGTCATCTTATTAGGATTTAAAATTGATATTAGAGGTCGGTGATCGGTAGTTAATGTAAATTTTCTTCCAGCAAGGTATTGATGAAAAGTTTTGACTGCTTCAACAAGGGCCAAGGCTTCCTTGTCTAGTTGTGAGTAATTTCTTTGTGTTTTTGACAGTGTGTGTGATGAGAAAGCAACTGGATGTTCAGTTCCATCATCAAACTTAACTGCTAGAATTGACCAATTCCATAAGGTGACGCATCAGCACTCACGACTATAGGTTTCTTATCATCAAAATGAGTCAGGACTGGAGCAGATACTAATTTTTGTTTGAGCTTAGAGAAAGAATCTTGATGGATATCAGTCCAAGACCATGGTGTATCAGCATCAAATCTATGTAGGGGCTCAGCAATGTTGGCTCGTCCTTCAATACATCTAGCATAAAAATTAATACCGCCTAAAAAAACTTGTAACTCCCGTTTATTTGTAGGAGGCTTAATATTACACAAAGCAGATACCTTTTGAGGCAGAGGACGGATACCGTTTTTATTAATAAGGTGTCCTAAGAACTCCATGGAATCCACTCCAAACATACATTTATTTTTATTCACTCGCAGATTTGCTGTGGCTAATCTTTGTAACACCTCTTTGAGACGCTCATCGTGTTCAATTCTATTTTTACCTTGAATTTTTATGTTATCAAGATAAACATGAACGCCATCAATTCCTAAGAGTAAAGATTCCATGTATTTTTGAAAAATTCTGGGAGCTAACGTGACCCCATCTAATAATCTCAATACTTCAAATAGCCCAAAAGGAGTACTAATAGTTAATATTTTTGAAGTTTGTTCATCCACACGCAATTGTTTATAAGCGTTTTGAAGATCTATTTGAGAAAAGCATGTACCTCCATTAAGTGACGCCAGAGCCTCTGAGACCGTAGGTAACGGATATGCTGAGTCCAAAACAGCTTTATTTACAGTATTTCTGAAATCCCCCACTACCCTGACAGACTTATCACTTTTGTGGACAAATAAGACAGGAGTTGCCCATTCAGATTGCATGACAGGTTTTAACATGTTCTGAGATAACATCCAATTAATAGCCTCAGCAGCTGACTCTCGAAATGCAAACGGAGTTTTTCGAGCTTTGAAAAATACCGGTTTTGCATCAGGTTTAAGTTCAATATGGATAGGAGGTCCATTGTGACCATCTAAGGTTTTAGAAAAGAGCTGAGGATAAGCTGAAAGCATGTCCTCATAATTTGTAGGTGATGATGTAACCTGAGCTATGCCTCCGACTGAGATACCAAGAGGTTTAAACCAATTTTTTCCCAGTAGATTTGGACCACTGTTTTCATTCAAAACTGCAACTGGCAAGCTACCAATGAAATCTTTATATTTTACTTCCACCTGCATAACGCCCAGGACATCAATGGGTCGTCTTCCATATGCCAATAAATGAATATTTTTGTCCTCCCAAGTTACATTTTTTGGGTCGCATATTTTATAGAATGTGGACTGATTTACTATGGTCATGAATGCACCAGAATCAACATCAAATTCTACGGGTTGATTATTGATTTTCACTATAGTTTCGAATTTATTAAAATGGATATTTCCTACTTCTGAGTTATTAATTTTTTTTGTACTAATATGATATATCAAGTCATCATCTGCATCATCTAGAGAATTAGTATTATTATTTCCTTCCATATTGTGAGCAGTGTAATTTCGTCTATTTGAAAAATTTGAGTTTCTTTTATTGTTTTTTTTCTTATTTTTACTGGAGAGGCAGGCTTGTTCTATATGCCCGACCTTCCCACAAACCGTGCAGGTGTGGTTTTTATACATACAGGTTGGAGCTAAATGATTTTTTCTTAAACACCGATAACACTTAAGTGTTGATCGGTGGTTACCTGATGAAGCTTGAGGAGAAGAAGGTCTATCTGATTTCTGCAAGGACATCTTATTGACTGAAGAAGGCACATTTCTCAGTAATTTTTGTTGGTTTTCAGTCGATTCAATGCTAACGGCAAGTTCAACTGCTTTCTCAAAGCTTAAACCTGTCGTATTGGTTGACGTAACAGCTTCTTCATGCCTACGGCATAAGTAGCGCTGCAATTCTTCATCCCTTACTCCAGCTACAAATCGGTCACGCAACATAACCTCTAATGGCAAAGTACCAGTAGCATTACTAAACTTACACTTTTGAGCTGCCTTCCTTAACTCCCGAACATAGTCCAAAATGCTTTCACCAGGAAGCTGATCACGCTTGTGGAATTGTACTCGCCCAAGCAATTCATTCACAGATTTTGTAAATTGAACCTTACACTTTTGTAAAATATCTGTGTAGGATACCTCTTTGGGAGACTGCGGAGCACACAACAATTTGATGATGCTATACGTCTCACCTCCTACAATCGTGCACAGAGTACATCTCTTCATATCATCCGTCGTGATCTTATTTTCTTCGAGATAAAACTCAAAGCGTTCCATATAATCACCCCAATTCCCCGTTTTGGGTTCAAAACATGGCATTTTTCCAATTTGCGCCATGGGTGCAACCGGTGTGTCTTCCGCGTTCGATATATTACAAAATATAAAAGAATCCGACAACGAAAATGAATCAAACACACCACTATCGATCATAAAAACTTAATTCAAATCTTACTCAACATTTGATTAATAAAAAATTGAAGTGACGAAAGGTTAAAAAACCACGCGTAATCGTCGAGTATGTTTTCAAGCCGAAAAACATGATTGAATTCGAATTTTTTTTCTCGTCGCCAAAATGTTACATCCTTAGCAAGATGTTCTTATATGGAATTTAACGATTATAATTTATAGACTTTAGAAATGATATTTAACTTACACAAAAGAAACGGAAGGAAAAACGTGTCCGTGCCGGCCATTTTACTACGAGTGATTTCTGCAAAGCATTATGGGAAGATGTGCACAGATCTTCTTTTAGCCCTCATCTGGCGCGAATTTTGAATGGCGGGAATTTTGAATTAAACTATTTCAATATGTAACAGTATAATAAGTAAGTAATGGGTTAAGATAAAATAACGTATCGAAACACAGACTTAAACAGCATGATTCGTGTCGAACACAACTCAAACAGCATGATCCCCGTAGAACACAGACTCAAACAACATGATGCGTGTCGAACACAACTCAAACAGCATGATCCGCGTAGAACACAGACTCAAACAGCATGATGCGTGTCGAACACAGCTCAAACAGCATGATCCGCGTAGAACACAGACTCAAACAGCATGATCCGTGTAGAACGCAGACTCAAACAGCATGATGCGCGTACAACACAGACCCTCACGCCTCACAGCATGATGCATATAGAACACAGTCTCACACAGCATGATGCGCGTAGAACACAGTCTCACACAGCATGATGCGCGTAGAACACAGTGTCATACAGCATGATGCGCGTGGAACACAGACCCACACAGCATGATGCGCGTAGAACACAGTCTCACACAGCATGATGCGCGTAGAACGTCATAAAAGTTATTAAGATGAAATCTTACTTTCAGATTTTTAAAGCAAACTCAATACTTTTTTATATACCTACGGTATAGATAAAAAAAAATACAAATATTAAGAATGTTATACTTAATAAAATATTAATTACAGAAATAAATAATAAACTCAACTATTTTATTCAACTGCAATAAAAGTTATTGTTCAGAATATTTCTTTATTAGAGATTTTAATTATCTTAACTAGCTTTTTATAATATGTCTGAGACTTGACTCTGCTAATTTAAATTAATTAGCGATAAAAACAGAAGAAGAAGCCAGAGATATTGGCTGACTTGATTTAATTTTTAGTGAATACTATTGTATAAGAATTTTTATTGTTTAATAAAAAATTATAATTAACTAAAAAATATAAAAATCACGTTTTATGAAGTTCAAATAATGATTAAAACATGCTCTCATTTTATATTTTGAAACTTTTTAAAGAAATAATTAAATTTAATTACTCTATTTGAAAAAAATGCTTAAAACATATTTTGACAATATATTGTAATGTTCATAAATAACGTTATGTTATTTTTTCTAGCACGTATTCTCTAGCAGGGAAATATATATATATATATATATATATATATATATATATAATATATATATATATATATATATATATATATATATATATATAATATATATATATATATATATATATTGTGTGTGTGTTTATGTAAGTATTTATATTTTCAGATAAATATTGAAAAGTAACTATCTTCCGAACGGATTATTGTCTTTAAAGCAATAAATAAAATTTAGAGAGATGAAGGACACCCATAGCAAACCAGGTCGTTTTGACGTAATTAACATCGTTTTAATTACGTTTTTTGTTTTTTTTATTATAGTCTCTCTTTCATACTTTTGCTCATCATTTGTTAAGTATTTTTTCTGTGTTTTACTTATATTATTTGCTTGTTTGTTAGGTTTTGCACTGATCATGGCCTCTAGTTAGGTTGAAAGCGCTTTGCCAATAAAGTTTTATTTTGTGGAGAGACTTCATTTCTTTCATTATTTATAATGGACTCCATTCACGCTCACTCTAAGGATATAATTAATTAATTTTATAATATTAATTAATATAAAAAATTAATTTAAAAAACAATTTTAAGCATTCATTTTATCTCAATAATCTGCCTCCGTAGCCGCGGTCGTATAGTACTGAACTTCTGCACCGGAGGTCCGGGGTTCACAGCCCGGGCTATGCTCTCAGTTTTTATGAATAGTATTTGATGTAAAAAGATTTCGCCAACTTTAGCTTTACTTTGAGCATAAAAGATGGTTCCCGCAGGGCGAATACCCTGAAGGACCGAAAGGTCCTAAAACGGGCATTATTATATTATTAATATATAATTAGTCTGTCTTGTTGACAGTATAACTAAGTAGGTTTTGTAAATATGTTCCAGGTTGTGACCGAGTAAAGAGAGCGAAGGATTATAACCTTTTTGTCTGCTTTTAGAAAACAAGAACTCAAGGAACAGATCCCTTCCTGGATCTAATGAAAACATTTTTGTGAGAGAAGAATCGAATGACAGATTACATACTATTAAATAAACTACGTAAACTTAAACTATCCTACTTACTCCCACTACTACTAGTAACTTATTAACTACTAACTACTAACCTACTTACTACTACATACTACTAACCTACTTACTACTACATACTACAAACATACTTACCACTACATACTATTAAACTACTTATAAATACATACTACAAACCTACTTACTACTACAAACTATAAAACTACTTACTATTACATACTACAAACCTTCTTACAACTACTAACCTACTTACCACTACACACTATTAACCTACTTACTACTTCATACTATTTACCTACTTACTACTACTACTACTAACTATTACTACTACATACTTACCTACTAACTACTACTACTACTTAACTTACTTACTACTACATACTATTTACCTACTTACTACTACCATACTACTAACTTACTTACTACTACATACTATTTACCTACTTACTACTACATACTACTAACTTACTTACTACTACATACTTAACCTACTTTACTGCAACTGCTACTCTATACTGTTTGACAGACTCACCCACTACTTACAATATAACAATTTAAACTGTTATAAACTGTTTATGACCATGGTTACCAACCTTTTTTTACCTATAGAACCCCTAAAATATTTTCTTTCTACTTCTCGGACCTTTTCGCCTCATTTGTGAGGCGATGAAAATTCGCTAAATGCATGGCAATATATATTAGTATTTAGAAAAACCAAAAATAATAAAATAACAACAATGTGGTCGCGAAGTGGCTGACGCTGCGTAGCCGCTACGGTATAGTTTGGTTTTAAACTGTTTCGATTAACCTAATAATTAATCGTATTGACCTTATACCATTAATCTAGTTCACGAACTAAGGCGCGAATTAATAGCAAGTTTTGGCCGCGGGACATCAATACACATGTTTGGCACTTCAAGAAAAGATTTCCAGACCCCCCTAGAAATGGATTTAGGTCCCCTAGTTTGAGAATTACTGGTACATGTGCACTACAGTGTTTCAAATATCTTAAATTAAATATTTAAGAATTAAGTTTAATGACTCTGCCTTCATTATTAATTTTCTTAATTAAATTAAATAATTAACTAAACAATCATAACAAGTTCATATAAGTAGAGGCCTTAATAGAAATTAATTACAAATTAAGTTCAGCAAAACTTGAGTTTTAAATTTAATTTAATTTTTATTTAATTTACTTAGTTTTTAAATTAGAATATAAAATCGTGCTTTATTCGCGATTTAGAGATATAATTGTAACGTTGGCAATACCAATGGCGGGAAAACGTAAGGGTGATCAAGATTAACTTTTCAAAGTTACCAAAAAGGGTAAAAAATTACCATACTTTGGGTAATAGTAATAAAAAATTATAAATTTTAACTCGCAAGAGATGTCTTGGATTCCATTTTAGAAAGTCTAAGGCCCGTATTCAGAATCATTTTTAAAAACTCTCTCCTAGGTTGTTCCTAGCCTTCTCCTAGGTTGTTCCTAGCTTTCTCCTAGGCCTAGCGGTATTCAGAATCAGTTTTTGAAATCTCTCCTAGGTTGTTCCTAGCTTTTTCCTAGCCTTTTCCTAGAATTTAAGGTGCAAAGTTAGGAAAAGGCTAGGAGAAACCTAGGAGAGATCTCTTCCTAGCCCTAGGGACGGTTAAAAATGTTCTAAAATAGACACTAAAGCTAAGAAGAAGCTAGGAAAAGCTAGGAACAACCTAGGAAGAACCTAGGAGAGATTTTTTTTGAAACTTTTGACCATTCTGAATACGGGCCTAAGACTATGTGTCCCTATAGATTTTTAAGGACTATATTGTCATGTCTGAAATGTTCCACTTGGCATATTAATAATAATAACTTTATTTTCTAAAATTAATGATTCAGTAAAACTAAAAAAAAAACACTGGTATAATAAGTTTATAATTAATTTATAAAACAATGGATTTAGTGCAGCACTTCTAAAAAGCATAATTGAAGCTCGAGGATATCATTAATATTTATTTGGCAGTTTCGCAATGTTTATTACTAGTTAGTATTAATGAAAATTATTCATTAGATAAAGTAAAAAAATACAGTGTTTTTTTTATAGATATTATTATGAGAAAATTGATTTTTTTGAAACGTATTTCCCTCCAAAGCGTACGTAGGAAGGTATCGCCTACATCAAATATAAAAAGATTCCCACGCTATAAAAGCTATTTAGAGTAGCACGGAAATTTAAAAACCCATATCCGACGAATGCATGGAGGGAGGCTCCTGATGGCGCAGGGGGTTAAATTCTGTTTTCAATTAAATAATTCGGGTTCGATTCCGGTCGGGCATGTAGACAAAGATGCAAAATTTGGAAGATTATGTTGAGCTTATACGGTTAAGTTACACTCCATTAGGTTAAGGATTCTACAAGTCCTACCCAATAAGGATAAGACTTCCCAGGAAGGACTCGCTAAATTAAATACATTGATAAATACAGGAATTTATGGAATTCTTCCGTGGTACCACCACTATCCCGTTAACCAGACACTATATTCTCCCTCCCCCACTACTATCCCCCTGGCACACAAATACTGCGATGTAATTAGGCGCGAAAAGTGCGCTGTCCAGTGAAGTCTTAATAGAGCAGAGGATAATGTACAGTTACTGCACCTCGACTTACACCATGATAAGAATTGTTGTGCCTTCTACCTAGTAGTTCAGTCTCTTTAGTCCGACCAAGGGCGTCCTCAGAGGGGGTCAAACAGGCCACTTGACCCCCCCTGGAAAATCAAAAAAGTTAGATTAACCCTTACTGCAAATTATTAAAAATTTAATAGTTATTTTTCTTTATTTTCTACGCTTGAACCCGTAGGGTCATTTTAGTGTTTTCTTCAAAATGCAACTCTACTGAGAACCCCTAGAGTTTACCCACACACTGCTCCAAGGAAGATCGTGGTATTTCTACCCTCCCCTTTACGGCACAGCAACTGTGACCAGGTTCATAGTTTGTCTATTATATTTCCTCCTGTCCCACTAGCTAATCTGATCTCATTAATAAAATATTACATAATTTTTTTTAATGAATGAAAATTTAGTTAGCATATCCCCTCAGTAGGGGATATGCTACTGAGGGTAGTACTATATATACTATACTATATACTAGGAGGGCAGTAGATCACTTCTGTGATCTACTGAATTCCTATTTCTGACTTTTTTGCCAAAATCACATTATTGATGACTGAACTTGGCAGCTTTTACCCCCCCCCCCCCTGAAAAGAATCCTGCGGACGCCCATGAGTCCAACCAAACCTTCCAACAGTTCTTCAGTCAATCCAATCCCAATGAAGTAAGATGGGAACTTTCATCTCTTCGTACTTATACCTCGTTTAGAGTCACTAGGATTACATGCGAGTTATAAGAATGCTTGACTTTGCTATAATTCGTAAGGACGTTTATCTAAATTAAAAATGTACATACACAAGACTTGCAATGTCTCATAGGCATAAGGAACTTGAAAACATGCCATAACACGAAATAACGTCATGTCCCACCCTGTACTTTTACGTATAGATTTTTTGACTGCCGAAAAGCCTAAACTCGCTCTAACCTCAACTATTAACTCAGAAGAAAATTAAGAGAAATATTTATCAAACAAGGAATGCTTTCTAAATAAGTTTTACTCGCCAGCACCCTAATGAAGTAGACCTAACAAAACAACAAGATCGATCTATCGCTTTTTGATTCCTTAGCTTGAAATCATTTTTAAAAAAATAGCTTATCTAGCTTCAAGGAGTGCCGCGAAGAGTTTAATTATATATTAAGCGGATCATGAGTTTAGCACTACAAAGACAGACCACAATCCTCGTGTCTATACATTTTTATACTTTGTATGGTAGAATTTTAAATACATACTTCTCAAAATTAATTAGCCTCACTAATACATTTTGTCTGTCTCCGTGGCCGTGATCGTAAAGGCGTTCGATTTCGGCACCAGAGGTCCGGGGTTCGCAGCCCGGGCTATGCTCTAAGATTTTATGAATAGTATTTGTATTAAAAATATTTCGCCAACTTTAATTAATTCTTACAGTGTAGTAGATGCTACCCTGATGGGCCAAAAGGCCCTAAAACGGGCATTTTATTTTTTTTTTTAATTTTGTATTAAAATAAAAGAAATTAAATTTCACGTCAAGAAAAATACTAAAAACAATTAAAATTAAATAGACAATTTAAGGAAAAACCTGTCAAGTGTTTATAACATTTTCTTGGATGCAGCAATTATCATTATTCATATACCTGAAACAGAGAATAATATTATTTTTATAATAATTTAAATAATATCAAGAGAGGAAAATTTACGTATTATCAGTTGCATTCATGTATATCGGCGTATTAGCTATAGAGATTTATGTATTTTCATGATGATTGTTTTTGTTACACACACACACACACACACACAAATATTATATATATATATAATATATATATATATATATATATATAATATATATATTATATATATTTATATATATATATATATATATATATATATATATATATATATTATATTTATATATATATATATAAAACAAATTTAACATACCCCACTATTTCAGGTGGGTATGCCCTTTATCAAGTGTGAATAAGGACTGGAAGAGTCAAGGAAATCAAAGGGATGGATTTAAAGGTTTCATGGGGGGGGGGGGAATTAGGAGAAGCAAAAAGAGATTAGAGACAGTAGAAGAAGTGGGGACATCGACACACTAATCTAAATATTCCTTACACTTCCAGACATATACTCTAACTTAAACTCAGAAAAATTCACAAAAAAAAAACAAAGTAATAATAATTAAAATATAAAAAATAATTAATAATGTACGATAAAAAATATAAATAAGTAAAAAAGAAAAACTAATAGAAAATAAATAGATGCATAAAAAAGGACAGTCGAAAGGAATAGGATTAACATTTATTGAGGTCGGAGCGGTTCTAGATTTCAGGACGACTTGATAAACAAGTTCATCACTTTTAAGGAGGGATTCACTTGTGGCATGGGGCTAAAAAAGCGAAGAAGTCGGAATTTGTTCAAAAAGTGTAACGTTTTTTAAGTGTAACTTAAGTCCCAATCCTATCGTATCGGGAATGCAATGCTATAGATAAATCACTTCTAGGATAAAAACATGAAGCTATGTGATTGTTAATACGAAGCTTATATGGAGTAGTGGTCTACCATACGCAAATCGAATCACATTGCTATTGCACTATATAGCATATACCACATATCTGGAAATGCAGGTGGCAGAAGTGGGGATCCAGTATGTTTTATGGGCTGAGTTGTAGGTATAGGTAGGAGAGGAAATCACGAGAGGGCAGGTTTTGCAACGGGGTATGTTACATGGATGGGATCCACGAGGAAAAGGAAGTTGCGGAGAGGGGTTTTGAGGTTTGGTATGTACAAAAAGATTTTATGGGTTAGGAGGTTTTTTAAAGGCGACGGAAGAAAGTTTAGAAAGAATATGCAGGGTTAGAGGAAAGGATATTACAACTATCTTTAAGGTGCCTGTTGAGGATGTTAAGGACAGGTAATAGGTGGTAAAAAAAAATAGAAAGAAGGATCAACGGGAACAAAAGGGGGAGGTCTGGGGTGACGAGAGGCTGAAATTTTAAAATCAAGTAATTTAGAACGATAACCACGAGCAAGTAGGGACTCGTAGGGATACAATTTAATTATCTAGGAAAGTCACATTAGAGCAGATTCTTGCTCCTCTGAGGCCTAGGGAAAAAAGAATTAAGCGTTTTTTATAGTAAGGATGGCAACTGGAAAAGTGAAGGTATTGTTGCAGGTTTGTGGGGTATTTGATGTATACTGCAGTCTCCAGAGTATCACGTTTAAAGATCCACATCGGGGAAGTTGGGACAACAAGGGTTTGGGATTCTCATTAGTGAAACGGAGGGTGGAGAAGGATTTTAGGTCAGATATATATTTATTGTGTGAAGGAATATCGTTAACCAAAGGAAAAATATAACATCGATATACCCACGCCAGCAGAGAGGTTTGATAGGTTGTGAATCGAGAGATCGAGCTTCTTTACGATCCAGAAACAGATTAGATAGGCTCGGTGCGAAGCATGTTTCTATCGCAAGTAAAAATTATTTAACTTAAGGAGAAACTCACTAAGTTGGAGATGGAAAGAAATAGATGAGATATAAGGACTGGGACGTTAGTCGAGATTGAATTTAAGGGCTTCGAAGGCTTTCTCGTAAGAGATATTAGTATACAAAGAGGTGATGTCTACGAAGACTAAGTAAAGGTTTTTAGAAAGAGGGGTAGGTAAGGCTCGGATGATTTTAAACACACATACATAGACAGACAACTTTGTGAAATTCACTTTGGAGGCCTTAAAACACCTAAATCGGATAATTCAGGTGACATTTCGGTTTAACCACGTTAAACCCATTGGTGCTTTATACCCGGTTTCGGGTTTTTTAGCCAACATAATACTTTTCCTACATACCTAAGGTAGAAATAAGGAAAAGTAACAATTCTAAACCAATGTATACACGATTTGAACAAGAAAAACAGTTTAAATGAAAGTTTTTTTTAAAAAAAAGTAACAACCTGTCAATCCCTTGTTACCAATCAACTAGAGATAAATGTTAGCGATTCCCAACAACAAGTTTCAGTGACACCCCTCCTCTCCCCAGATCAAATTACTAGAAGGGAAATATCAGTCTACGGGTAAGGTGAGATTCGATCCAGTTGCAGGGAAAAGCATAGCTAGGGAGTTAAAGGAAAATATGGGGAAATGTTTTTTATTTTAAGTTTACTTTTCACATATTAAGAGGAATTTTTAATTGAACTGCAACCTCTTTCAGTGTTATTTTTTCCTAATGGTAATTCGATGGGGAAAATGTTCCCAACAGTTCAGCTTATCCTGTTCAGTTCAGCTTATCCTGTTCAGTTCAGTCCAGAGTTTAATTTAACTAATACGTATAACTTTTTTTCTAGGTTATAGATTTATATCTGCAAAATTATGATTTTTATAAAAATATCAAATCTTTATTCATATTTGTTTTACATTCGTTTGATTGACATCATTACGCTAAAAATAAAACCAATTCTCCAAGCTCTCTTTTTTTTCTCTTCGTCGCCATTAATTATATTCTATTATTGATTATGTCGCATGTATTTTCCGCTCTAATTAAAAAAATGTATTGCTTTTTACTTTTCAATTGCACAAACTTGACACACCTAAAGGAATCTAATTAATTTTAATCGTAAATGAATAAGCAAATACTTTATTCGGATTTATTTCCAGTTAGATGTACCACCAAAGAAGAAATGAAATATTCCTTATCAGTGGCGGGCATAGGAGGGGGCACCCTGGGCATGGGCGGCCACAAATGGGGGGGTCAAATAGGTCACTTGACCCCCCCCCCCGAAAATCAGAAAAGTCAAATTGCCCCGCACTGCAAATTATTAAAAATTTAATGGCTATTTTTCGTTATTTTTTTTCATCCTTTATTCTGAGATCCCCAGGAGTTAATGGACATAATACATCAGGGAAGATCTCGGTAATTCTACCCTCCTCTTTTCGGTACTGCTCCAGTTCACAGTTTGTATAGTATATTTTCTCACCTAGCCCGCCAGTTACCAGTTTTTACCAATCTCACTAATTCCTCTTGTGTCACCAGATATTCAGTATATTTACTGCTCTGTCCAGACCGGTTCCTCTAGTCTCGCCGCCAGATATTCGTTATACTCACTGCTAAATTAATCGCAACATCGTTTCGCGTTTTATGATTTTTCGAACTAATGCCGATAATGAGACGAAACTTATTTATTCACATATTTAAACATAGTCACATGAGTGCCAAACATCAATCCGATCGCAGCATCGTTTCGCGTTTTATGATTTTTCGAATTTTTTGCTGAGTCATTATTGCGGGTCAATAACGTCATAAAATATTTTACGGATAGCACAACTACACCTATAGATAAATTTTAGTACAAAGTTTCAACTCTCTAGTATAAATAAACTGGGAGCTACGATGATAACAAACACACACACACATACAGACAGACAACATACATAAAACCAATTAGGAGACCTTAAAACGTTTGAAACCGATAATTTCGGTGACGTCTCGGTTTCGGATTTTTTGCAAATACAATACAATATCTTTCCTATAACGGTATAAATGAGAAAAAAAATTCTAAAAAAATCAGGAATACTAAGTATTAATTCTGCTCCACTGCGACGGTTTTTCCTAAATACTTAATCAAATTATGACCAACCGCCAATGCCCTCAGAGTAGGCGACACGGAATAGTCAAATAACCAAGATTTCTTCCTATGCAAGTTTTTTGTTGAATTAAGAAACACTTTGGATTATCGTTCCCCTGAGTAAGGGTAAAACACTTTCATACATGTATAAACCGCGCCCGGAGACGGCTAGAATATCGATGGTTCTATTTATACGAGATGGGAGTGAAGTAAGACAGACGACTAACGATATGCAGTTCCCTCGGGGTAGAAAGCAAAAATAACTTTACTTTTGGTCAAAATGCGAGACGAGTGATTAACAATCTAAAATCATATACACCGGCAGAAACTTGTACAACAACAGAGTTTTTGAACTAAGTTTTTGTTTGAGCAGGGCTTTTGGTACCCAAAACCCCTATTGCTTCGTTAAGCTGCCCTATTGCTGCATTAAGCGTGCTTTAAGCTGCCTTGCCCCTAAAATAAAACAATTCTGGCCAGCGCATGATAAGCAAGTCGGACGAATTTCCTTTAGAATGCTTGCTTTCTGGCGCACCAATCCACTTGTCGAGATTCGATGTACATACTGGTAGCATATCTCAAAGCCCCTCCATGACCCCAATGATATAAGCTCATTTATTCTTTTAATAATAAAAAATTGAAACTTTGACCGATCGACATGAAACTTGGCACATATACATCTATAAGAGGTGAATCAGTTAACTACATTTAATTTCAATATTGCACGCCATTTTGCAAACATCGACTTTTGAATTTTCCAACTTTGATCGCCAATAACTTTTAATTTGCTTAATGTTTTTCGACTCACGACAAATCGTGAGATGGCCTATGTGAAGAGAATTCGACCTGAACGGTATTGGACCTGAAAGTACAACATAATAACGACGCAGCGTTGTAATGCGTCTTAAACTCGCAGAGAAAAGTTAATATAATAAATTTAACATTGTGTTATATATTATGAAGTCTTACTATGCTCCTCCAATCAGAATAACTATTTATTAATGGTTATACACGAGCATAGTTAATATAACTATTTTAAATTTATATACATTATAAAGTCTTACTAGTAAGAATATAACTATTTATTAATTATACACGAGCATAGTTAATATAATAATTTAAATTTATATTATTCATTATAAAGTCTTACTAGTAAGAATATAACTATTTATTAATGGTTATACACGAGCATAGTTAATATAATAATTTTAAATTTATATTATTCATTATAAAGTCTTACTAGTAAGAATATAACTATTTATTAATGGTTATACACGAGCAGAGTTAATATAATTATTTTAAATTTATATTATACATTATAAAGTCTTACTAGTCAGAATATAACTATTTATTAATGGTTAATCTTACAGTTACACGAGCATAGTTAATATAATAACTGTAAATTTAGTCAAAATATAATTATTTATTAAGGTTAGAATTGTAAAGCAGAACTTTATATAATAGTGTTATATTACATATTGTAGTCTTTTTTTCTTTGATCAGAATATAAAATTTCCCAAGATTAAAATCGTATCACAAATCGTAATAATTTATTCATTTTCAACATAAAGTTTTTATAGCCCTCACAATATTTTGTTAAAGAAAATTCGTGGTTTATTCTCCTAATAAATAGTATTAGTATGACTAACTCTTTAGTTAGTCAGCCAAACAAGTATAGTAGAGGGGAGATAAAGCTATTAATAGGTCCAGTCGAAATTTCAGACTCCGTTCCCCAGCCAAACCCCCACCCTAGATAAAAACCTTTAAAAAAACTAAAAATATATAGGCAACACTGCCTGGGGCCAAACCATTACTGATATTACACGTCTCCTCTCTCATCTCTAATTTCTACAGTTTTTTTTCAACTTTGAACGGTAAAAAACTCAAGCAGTAGAGAAAATATTGAACTCACTAAACTCTCTCAAAAGATATTAAAATAGATTTATTTCTTTGACTTGTTTTTTCAGTGAAATATCGAAATAGGTCAGATAAAACTTTGAATTTTAACTCAAGTATCGAATGAGTATTGACCGTCAGAAAAAGGGCATTCTAATAAACCTTATCCACTGCTGAAGATAAGGAACCCATGAACTGCACTGATTTGCAGTTCGGATGAGATATTTAAACATTTCATCTGCAAAATGGACACAACAATTTTTTAATATTTTCAATATCTTCTGATAACTATTTGTTCTAAAATAAAACGAATTTGAAAGAAGCATTTTATCAGGACAGTCCACTACAGAGGTCTGGTACCTAAACCAGATATGATTTCTTTAGCCTGGTGGGGTAAAATAATCTGGTTTGAATGAAAAGATCTTTCTAATAGAACGCAAAAAATGTTTATTTTTCGTTTAAAAAATTAGAAGGTACAAGGTATCTTAATAGGATTAAGATACTTAGCTCATCCTGATTACTTTGGATCCTTTTTAAAATATGCAAATTGCCTAATTTAAGTGGTTCGTCTTCGGACCCGCTTCGCTCGTCCTTAGACAGTAAAATCATCCGTTTCATTTCAAGTAGTATACTATGCAGGTACTGACCTTGTTCTATGTTGTAGCCATTAGTGCGATCTGACAAAACCCGTAGACATAAGCCTTATTATAATGAAACTGAGTATACACATTTATTGCAATTTTTTTTATTTATTTATTGAATAGCTTAACAAAAAGGTTCAATATGTCAAATATACAATGAAAAAGTACATATATACAATCAAATAATAATAACAATAAAATAACAATAACACAAATTAATCAATTATCATAATAAAATAGAATACAATAAAATGAAAAATTTAAGAAGAATATTCTTTTAGGCTGTAATAAGCTTTGTCGCCTAGAAATGCTTTTATCGCTTTGATTCTGGCCTTAGTAGTTAAAATACTTTTTATATTGCTTGGCAAGTTATTATAATAACGAATGCTGATATTAAGCGGAGAAGATCTAAATAATTCAGTCCTACATTGAGGAAGACAGTATTTGATTTTATTCCTAGTATCAAAATGATGCAGACTATCATGAGTGTTGAACTGATCTGGATTTGTGATGATATATTTACAAGCTTCTAATATGAAAATTGACTACAGAGTGAGTATTTTATATTTTTGAAACAACGGTTTGCTGACCTACGAGGCTCTACTCCATAGATTGAACAAAAACGAGTACACCCGCGCCATAATCAAAATATAAGTTCTCTGTTTTGCTTTCATTCAATTTAAGCTTCTTGGCACAGATTCAATCTAAAATAACTTGAGAAACCTCGGATTGTAGATCTTCTAGTAGCACAGTGGAATCAGCCCAAAGTACCACACTGAAATCATCAGAAATAAGAAAAGATCCAACTCTCCTACAGTTAACATATACTGGCAGATCATTTGTGTAAATGAGGAAGAAACCAGGTCCCAAAACTGAGCCTTGTATGTACATACTGTATGTATGTTTCGCAAAACGTATTTTTTCGAGATTAGGGACCTTTGGGCACACTCCAGTTTGAAGTTCTGCAAAGTGGAAGTGCAAATATGAAAAAAAAAAAACTATTGCTCAAAGTTTACACTTAGTATCGAAGCGTTTTTTATTTTATTTACAGGGTACCTTTATAATTAAGTCAGCGTCTTGTATAGTCAGACCTAAAAAGGGCGACAATAAATTATGTCTATCATTGATCAGGACGAGTGATGGATCAAATTTTTAAACTAAGGGCTTGCGCGTTTTATTACCTAAGGGCTTCATGTACAATTATAATATTTTAAACACAATTCACTGGTAACAAATAATAAACAAATTTAAGTCGTGTACTTATTTATGCGTGATCATTATTAACTATAGAGTAATTCTTCAATAGAATTGTATCAAACAACATAATGATACTCTTTCCTTCTCAAATAAAAATATCCTTAAAGAAATGTTGTATATAACATTATTGTAATATATTAAACATGACATAGATAAAGGATAAACATAGAGAAGGATATTCTAAGGAGACAGATTGATAGATGACCACATTGTGTTTCTAACCCTCCATGCTCCAAGCTCTCTCTATGTTTCTAACTCCATGCTTTCCAACAAAAACACCTTTATGTGAATCAATCACTTTATCATGATGATGCATCAACGGAATGTAAAATGGGTTTTTAGGGAGGCACTAAAGTAGTTCCCCATACGACTCGAAAGTTATGTAAATTCGGTTTTAATTGATGAAGATAGTTTAGATGTTTCTCGAGTCGGAAACAATGATTATGTATTTTATGTACTCTAAAGTAGATAAAATTCGCATAGTAAGTTCTACATACAGTCTTTTTATGTCGCACTGTAAAGGTCATTTCCCTCCCTAGGGAGTAAAAGAAGTATCATCACACACGCAGACAAAAGTCAGATTGATATTTACATTGGTTAAAAAAAACTCAAAGCAGGGATGGTGCGATACTTTTGTCTTTTTAACCAATCCCGTGATTCATTTTACTCCTACTCTTGACTGCTCAATCTTTATATTTGTATGTTATATTATTTACTTTATAAATTTATTAAATAATATTATCATTGAACATTTTCAAAATTTTGTTCATTTAAAACTATCTCATTTTTTTGTGAAATGAGTAATAATAAAAAGTTAATATATAAGTCGTATATGGATAAAATTTAATAAACATAGATTTCAATTTAATTGTGCGAGAGACACCTAGGAAATGTAACAAGCAAAATGCAATGCTACATCTGGGAACTGTTCCATCATTCGACATTCGTCATCATTGATGGCTCGACATAATGTCGAGCCATTATTGAGACATCATTGAGTTCAGGCTCTGTCGGCGCCCTGATGAGTTAGACGTAACGAAACAGAGTGGGACATGACATTATGTCGAGCCATCAATGATGACGAATGTCGAATGATGGAACAGTTCCCAGTAGCATTGCATTTTGCTTGTTGCATTTCCTAGGTGTCTCTCGCACAATTATATTGTGTCAACTATTCATGTTTTGCAAAACTCGGTAGTATCAAATGATACATAGATTTCAATTATCAGTTAACTTTAGTAACCTCGGCTTCGCCTCAGATGCTAAAGCCGTAGGTTACCCATTCGGTAAACCTCGGTAGTTGACAATATTACAACCCTTGGACTTACACATTTAGGATCTTATCTAGATCCTCTTCTCTATAGGAGAGAACTTGATCTAGAGAGATAAAGCTTTTTCCTCCTCTCCAATCAACTCGCCAGACTAGCAAGTTTCTATCATTTTTATTTTTACCATTTACACCCAAGGTATATAGGAAAAGTATTTTTTTGTGAAAATCCATAACGGGGACTTCGCCTAATTATTCGTTTCAGGTGTTTTTAAGAGCGTCTGAGGCAGTAGTGGTGAGTATATAGTTATATATAACTAACTATTATATATAGCACAACATCAATATTCCCACTTGTAGGCTCAACAAATCACATCAGTCCCCAAATTTTAATGGAATAAGGTGCTTTAATAAATTACCAGCTTCAATAGTTGAACTTCCACCCAAAAATTTCAAAAAAGTATTAAAACATTGTTACTCGAGAAAGCCTACAATAATGTTAACAAATTTTTAGCTGATAATTTAGTATTCTCACCTTAAATGTTTAGTGTTTCTCGTGTTATGTTATGCTTTTTTTTTGTTTTTTAATCAAGTTTGTTATTCAAGTTATGCTACCTATGTTTATGCAGTCTATTTAATAATTTATAATCTATTTGTTTTCTTGTTTTTTTTTTCCTTTTAATTGTAAAATTTTGACAATTGAGAAACTTTGTAATAAAGTAACCTCAAGTATGTAAATAAATAAATAAATAAATAAATAAATAAATAACTATCAAGTCTAACATAAATACAGCGGAAGGTGACACAGAAACTATCACAGAGACAACCAGCAAAATGAAAATCACTCAGCTCTTCATAAATGTATCAAAAACAAATCTCCGATTGGGATTATTAGAGAGAACACAATACTTTTCTAACACACCTAATACAGGAGGAGAGGAAAAGTACGAAAATGTTAACTCTTGTCCGGAAAAATATTTTTGTTAGTTTAATTGTGATGTAAATAATAATAATTATCCGAATTTAATCCCAAGCTCTTTAGTTTACTCAATTTTTTTTAAATAATTTAATTACAAGATCGAATGATGTGCAGTTGTTATATACGAGCCTTAATCAAATGTAAATGATAAAATGGATGAATGAATGGACTTTAAACTTCCGAGTTTATTTAGTCATGGGTTTAATCCCAGCACGGGTTTATGGGATTTTTATGAGAGGGATAAAAATTCTCCGAACCACGTCCTTCAGAAGGGACGTAAAGCCGGTGGTCTCGAGCCTGTGCGTTGTCAGGTACTCGTTAAAGATCCCTTACCCTAAATGAAACTGGGTATATGCAAAATTTAGGACCCTCATAGTAGATTCATTATAATATTATAGTGTGTCTGCCTTGTAGTTTAAAGTGTATAGAGGTTTGGTTTAACAGCGAGGGCACGTGTTGTTCCTAGTTTTCAGACTATATAAGTCAGTAAAAATATGTATGATTGCTTGGAAAAAGCATGAGAGGAACCATAGAAATTTACAGCTCTTCTGTATAGATTAGATGACATATACCTACACTTGAAATTAAAAGAAGTAGAACAACATCTTCGGGAGCTGGCAAAAAGGGCCCTACAACGTGGCCAACTTGCCTGGTAGTTGCTACCACTCCCGCCATATTACTACTACTAATCAAATGTAAAGGTACAATACATTGCAGTGAATTTAAATTTAAATCAAAAACTCGTGTTCCAGCATACTAAGCAGATTGCTTGGTTTTAATAAAAAAGTGCAGCGTCATCTCTATGGAAAACATAAGGAAAGTTTAATTGAGGATATCTGGGTCATTCGTCGATTAAAAGAAAGAAAAGAACGTGAGGAAAGTCTGTGCAGACTTCATCTGTTTCTCAGCATTTCCAGCTCTTCGTCTGTTTTTAGTTTATTTGCTCTCTTTTGAACTTTGTCTCTGTTTTAATAGCAGAGCAAAGTTTCCTTTGTTCTTTTTCCCTAAATTTTTCTTCACAGACAGTTTTCTCACTTTTGTTGTCGCACAGGGTATTTCCCCACCCCTGCATTAACCCCCGGGGATTCAAACCTCGAAAACTAGATGCCCTTATGAATTTCCCATGATAGTAAAGTTCTTTTGAAGATGAACTTTTCAAAGCGAGTTTTCTCTCTGGTAGGATTTTTCCTCGATCTTTGATACAAACAGAAATCAAAAAAACAAACAGATTTTCTTTTAAAGAACCCCATATGGAAAGTTTATCAACCTTTAAATTAAAAGTAATGAAAGATGTATCACCTCGCAGACTTTTAGCTTTTTCATTTCGTGAAAACACTCTGTTTTGATATACAAAGAAAATATTTCTCTATTCGTCTCTTTTTCTCAAACCAATCTTCATTAAAAATGTTTCTATATTTTGTCTTTTATTTACTTTACTAGAATTTTGGGAAACATTTTTTTTAACAATCGCTAACAGGATATAGGGGGCATACGATGATAACAGACACACACACACACACACACTTTGCAAAAACCACTCAGGAGGCCTTAGAAAAGCCTAAAATAGATAATTGCGGTTTCATCCCGGTTTCGAATTTTTTTACAAACACAATACTTTTCCTATTTCCTTTTCCTACCTACAGTATAAATGAGGGAAAATAAAAAATTGATCTGAAACAGTACAAAAGGAGTCACGTTTTTTCAGGTCCAGCTCCTGGACTAAAGGATTAACAAGCATATATATGATGGAGAGGATATAATAAATGACAGATCCTTAGATCATATAGTTAATCTAACCACTTCGTACTGGCTTAGAAAACTTCCAAATTAACTTTTCATACAATTAAGTCATGAATAACTTAATCATTTAAACAAAGGAAAGGTGTTAAAAGGAAGGGCTTGAAAAAAATAGGCTTTCAGCGAAAAATCTTAAAATCGTTTCTGACTAATACAAAAGGGAAAAAGGAAGTTGTAAAAAGGGAACTACCTAACCAAAGGGCGTGGCACTTTGTTTAGCTTCGAATAGCAATCTACATGCTACGTTACATTAGTATACAACTCGATATAACGTCAATAGATCTAATTAATCTAAAGATTAAAGTTAGAGTGTCATTTACTTCATAAATTTTAACTATTGCTACAAAAACAAGTATTTATAATCAATTGAACTTTTGATTTGAACTTATTTCGTACTAATGAGGTAGGGTAATGGTGGGGGTTGGAATTGGAAGAGGAGACTCACTGATTAGGAATATTAATATATATATATATATATATATATATATATATATATATATATATATATATATGTGTGTGTATATATGTATATATATATAATATGTGTATATATATGTTATATAATATATATATTATATATATATATATATATAATATATATATATATTATATATATATATATATATTTAGAGAATTTAAAAACCACTCACGAGGCCTTAAAAACATCTAAAACGGATAATTCCGGTGAAATCCTGGTTTTGCATTTTTTTAAAAGCAATACAAAGTATCTGTGTTGTTTGCAAATAAAGACTTTTTAACAAACTATTTTAACTCAAACAAGCATTAATCAATAATTAATAAAGATAGTAATTTACTAGACTTTATAACACAGCATGGACGATAAATACCAGGAAAATCTTGCATTGTCTTTGATATACGATTTTTAGAAATGCTTAATAAATATAAGAGCTTTAAAAATGTATATTTTCTCCAATTTCTCAAACTAAAACGAGAACTGAAACTCGTATTTTAAGCTGTTTATAGATGTATTTTACATTTGTTTTGAGTTTTGTCACTCTATTCATGCTTTGCGAAAACGTCAGATACTTCATACCTCTTAATATTCTTAGTTTTGTATTGTTCCTTAGTTGTTATTTCTAGGTTGTATGCTAGTTTTATCTGTTTATTTAGAAACTTTGTGAATTAAGCCTTAAAATCTTTCTTTTGGAAGTTTAATGCCTATTATAATAGATTACATTTTACTTATTCTCACTGAAATAAAACTATACTTGGAAAATTATCCGTTTTTAAGACCTTCTAAGCGGTTATGCACAATTGTCTTGCAGGACGTGATAACAGTGTTTGTGTGTCTGTTATCATGTTATCATCTTAGCTATCTTGGCATATCTTATATCTTATCATGTTATCATCTTAGCATTTCTTATACTGTTATCATCTTAGCATGTCTTATATCTTATCATGTTATCTCTTAGCATATCTTATATCTTATCATGTATCATCTTAGCATATCTTATTATGTTATCATCTTAGCTATCTTAGCATATCAAATATTATATCATGTTATCATCTTAGCATATCTTATATCTTATTATGTTATCTTAGCATATCTTATATCTTATCATGTTATCATCTTAGCATATCTAATATCTTATCATGTTATCACCTTAGCATATTTTATATCTTATCATGTTATCATCTCAGCATATCTTATATCTTATCATGTTATCATCTTAGCTATCTTATCATGTTATCATCTTAGCATATCTTAAATCTTATTATGTTATCATCTTAGCATATCATATATCATATCATGTTATCATCTTAGCATATCTTATATCTTATCATGTTATTATCTTAGCATAACTTATATCTTATCATGAATCATCTTAGCTATCTTAACATATATTATATCTTATCATGTTATCATCTTAGCTATGAATGTTTTTGTGCTAGGAAGATGAAACTTAGTAAAAAAAAATTAGTCATCTGATTTGAAATTTATTACACATGCAATCTCTTTATGTAATAAATACATATATACTAATATGTATATATATACAATATACATATATACATATATACATACATATCATTACGGCAATTATGTTTAAGGTTTTAGTTGGACCCCTGATGTTTTAACTGTCTTAGGACAAGCGAAGTCAGAAGTGATGAGAATGAGCACACTAAAATAGTTAAGAAAAGGAAAACTTCCGAGCTCGTTCTCTGATAGTAAATACATCCGTTTCATTCTCAGCGATCACCCATACAGCTCTGACCACGCTCAATGATACTTAAATTTTATGATCCAACATAAATAAATATTCTTGTCATACTAAAACGAAACCTACTAATTTTAACTCTATTTTTGATTTTTTTTGTAACTACTAGTATTTTTGTAGTATTTAGTATTAGTAACTAGTATTTTTGATAACTAGTTTTGTGATTTTTTTACAATCTTTTACCAGTCCATCGACTTGGGTACGCTTATCAGCATTATTAGCATTGAAATAATGATGATAATGATATGAAACTTAGCACATATGTTAGTCTTATACATAATCACATGCGTGCTAAATCTCAATCCGATCGTATCATTTTTCCGTGTTTCACAATTTTTAAGTCATTATGCGGGTTAATGACGTCATAAAAAATATTTTCCGAATAGCGCAACTACTACGGTAGACTGATTTTTGTACAAAGTTTCAACTCTCTAGCATAAATACACTAGGAGCTACGATGATAACAGATACACACGCACACACATACAGACAGACAACTTTAAGAAAACCACTAAAGAGGCCTTTAAAACACCTGAAACGGATAATTCCGGTTTCATCCCAGTCTTGTCCTATATACCAACGGTATAAATGAGGAAAAGTAAAGAGAGTAAGGCACCTTAGATTTATATTTGGCAGACAGTGTTATGAAAATAACAATTAACAGCAATTCTAAAGAAAATTAATTAAATATTAAGGCATACAGACAATACTTTGTAGAATCTAAATGAATAACCAAATACCTTTGTATGTTAAAGTTAATGCCTTGTCGTTTATTCGCACTGTCAATCTTATGCTCGGTCGGTCCAACGATTTAATCAATCAATGTTTGAAAAGGAAATATGTCAGTGAAATGTTCGAAACATAATAATCAAGTCTTTCGAGGATTTTCTATTGAGCTAAGTCTGCAGTATTGAAGTCATATCCTTTGGCATTAAAAGAGAAACTAGGCGATGAACGGAACTAATTAGAAAGAGACGAATAATTGTATGGAAGAGATTAGTGATCAAGACAGCAATAAAAAGAGTGATAGATAACATAGCAACAACACCATGCTTTAATTAATTATCACCATGCTTTTTTATGCCTTTTAATCAAATAATAAATTGATTGCATAGTGATATAATATAAATAACTGCTCTGTGGAGTAATCTAATCATAGATAAATAAATAGTCTCTCCAATAAATAGTATAACGATTAATAGTATATTAATAAAAATACTATAAAAATGGGGATACTAAGCAGAAATAGATGGGAATATTTTTATTTTTGTATTGGCACATACCTTGCTTCATTTCATTTTGTATTGCACATACTGTTGCTTTCATTTCACTTTTGTATTGGCACATATTTGCTTCATTTCATTTTTGTAATGGCACATACATGCTTCATTTCATTACTGTTTTGCTTGCACATAACTGTGCTTCATTTAATTTTTGTATTGATTCACTTTTGTATTGGCATACTGTTGCTTCATTTCACTTTTGTATTGGCACATACTGTTGCTTCATTTCACTTTTGTATTGGCACATCATTTCACATTGTATTGGCTGTTGCTTCATTTCATTTTTGTATTGGCACATACTATTGCTTCATTTCATTTTTGTATTGGCACATACTGTTGCTTCATTTCACTTTTGTATTGGCACATACTGTTGCTTCATTTAATTTTTGTATTGACACATACTGTTGCTTCATTTCACTTTTGTATTGGCACATACTGTTGCTTCATTTCACTTTTGTATTGGCACATACTGTTGCTTCATTTCACTTTTGTATTGGCACATACTGTTGCTTCATTTCATTTTTGTACTGGGCACATGATTTTACTTCAAAGACAAGAAATCAGAACGAACCAATAGACTCATTCCCTGGCTAATCTGTTGGCAGGTTGTCAAAAGATCAAAACGGCCAAATGTAAAACAATCACAAAGAGGTTCAAATACAAACGCGTAATACTAGGATAATTAAGAAGGTAGCTAGAGATGAAATTGACAAACAAACATAAATTTTAGTCTGTCATGACTACGTATCGTTATTTTTTCTTAAAGATATACAAGTTGTCTTATAAATCTTTAATATACATCTACATATGTATTACTAGACTAATTAGTGTTCTGTTTATTAATTAGACGAATTCAAAAATACAAAACATAGATTTATGTTTGATAGTAGGTTGTTATTTTAAAGGATGCACGTGATTAAAATCGTAGCTTTATTAATTTATTAACTTTAGCTTTACTTTGAGTATAGTAGATGTGACCCACCCGAGGTGGTTACCGCAGGGCGAATACCCTGAAGGAAACCGTTTTAGGGCCTTTCGGCCCTAAAATGGGCATTATTAATATTATATACTACATTTGCAAAGCTTAATATGTAGCTGATATTTCTGTTTCTAACTTAAAATAGTGAAAAGATGGTAGAGAGGTTATTTTTAAGTTTTCAAGAACTCTAAAAGCTCCCCTACTTTGGATTAGGCTATTTATATCTTTAACAACCTTTTTACTCAGTACTTTAAAAATAAATAGTCTCGAGTCTAAAAGAACCGTTGGTCTACGGTTTCATTGAATCACATATTTCTATTACGGCATTTCCGCTAAAAGAGTGGCAAAAAATCACCAAAATTAAAATGAAAAATAATGAAAATATAAAGCAGTTATACGCATATATATATTATTATATATATATATATATATATTATATATATATATTATATATATATATATATATATATATTATATATAAATTCTAAAACACCTCCCTCGGCCCATAAATGAAAAAAAAAATTTAGTCAACGTTTCGAAAATTGTAATATGTTTCCATCATTAGGGCAAACTATAACAAAAAATTACAAAACAAAATGTAAGTGTAAAATCTTATAGTTTACAAAATGTAAACTATAGGAACAAGTAAAGTAAACGGAAAACAGGAAAATATCAATCAACAGATAAAAGAAATTACATAAAAACTACTGGAAAAGAGACACTACAATCTCATATTGAAATAAATAAAAGATGAAACAAAAATGAAAAATAGTTATTTATGCCATAAGGCTGAGAAGTGTGTCTTTATGTCACGGCAATTAGATTTACTCGCTTCACTCGTCGGTAAAACTGAAGTTGTGAAAGACAACTTTAAACAGGCCCACATTCTATTTAGTGAGTTAGAGTACGATTCTGTAATCTAAACACTCATGCAGACTTATTTGACTTCGACTCTCTAATGCATAGACACATCAAATAATCGTGAAGCAATGGTTCTTTATAATGAAATAACTTTTTAAATAAACTCGTTATGAGCTTACTCAATTCCAATCAATTCAAGTAAATGTTTGTATATAATATAATTGTTTATAAGTTCCCCATCAAGCCTGTATATAATCATCCATAGTTCCTAGTTATATGGAATAGAGTAAAGTCTACATTTGAATGATTATAAATGAAATTTAAGTTAAATAAAATAAAAGCTCCGTAACAACAATAACTATTTATTAAAAGGATGTAAACAATGCAATTATTATTTAAAGGGGTGATGAGATGTCAAGGGAATGACCCACAGCTGAGTCTATTGTTTAGGTGAGAGTGTAGATCGATATGATCTTAAAGCAATAAGATCCTAGGGATGGCATTATTAGTTCAGGTAGTAAGCATGTTGAATGAGGAGCATGTGGCGCGCTAGGGGAGCCCTCGCCTTACCAGGCAGTCCCCACCTCTCAGTGATCTGTTTTTAGAACGGCCCCCTAATAGTACAAGTAGAAGGGGTACCAAAAAAATAAGGGGGAAATAAGATCCATCCCATAACAGACAGTCAGTCGGTAGATGATCTTTTAATAGCGCGCATCTAACTTCGGAATCCGTAAATTCAAAAGTATTCGGATTTTTTTTTTAAAATTCAAGAAAACGGGAGGAAAATTCAAGAGATTTCTCTCATCATTGGCCAAGTGCGAGTTCCATACTTCCTTGCTTCCCATAGTTTCAGATTAATTTTTATATGGAATGTAAAGAAGTATGGAGCTTCACAGCCAGTTTCCACAATACAAGGCGAAAATGTGAAACTTCACTGCTAGATTCCACAATACAAGGCGAAAATGTGAAACTTCACAGCTAGATTCCACAATACAAGGCGAATATATGAAACTTCGAAAATATGATTCCCATTTTACGAGAGAAATGTGCAAAAAATACGGAACTTCATAGCCAGATTCAACATTTCAGCTTAAAACGTGCAACTAATTATGAAACTTCACATCGAGTTTCAATTTCTATGGATATAACGTTATGGATAAACCTTCAACAACAATACTAAGTGAAATAACTGTGGTTTCAGCAATTTTAATTAAATTGGATGCAATTACTATAAATTGTTCCGGGTAAATTATTTACTATAATAGTTATAAAGTCATAAACATTTTAATACTAAATTATACACTCTAAAACTCAAAAAGAACTTGATCATAATAAAAAAAATTGCTGATGATACGGTACTCATTCAATATTATTATTTCACATAGAAATAAAATTATTTGTTAGATTTAGTTATAAATTATTATAGTTTAGATTCGTTAAAAATAAATATCATCGAAGAAATACAATTCCAATATTTTTATAAAATGTTCCTATGTTTTTACCTCATACCAAATTTAAGATTTAGTAAATCTAATCTAAAATACAAGAATAATTCACAAATTTTTTTTTAAAAATAATTCAAAAAAATTTTTACTTTTTCTTTTTTATAGCATTTTTGACCATTAATTTTCCTCATTTATACCGTAGGTATATAGGAAAATATTGGATTTTCGAAGAAATCTGAAACCGGGACCCCTCTCAGGCGTTTTAAGACCTTCCGTTTTAGCGTTGTCTCTGTATGTGTTATCATCGTAGCTGATAACAGCCATTTTTCAGCCAGAGATTTGAAACTTAGGACCAAAATCTCAGGTCTAGCTGTTATACTTAGATTAAGGATAGTGATATTATTTTTTATTTAAACAGAATCACAATTTTCTGGATTCTTAAGTAATAAATTAATAGGATCAATTTAAATATTCTGTGAAAATAGATTTAAGAATATTTCTTATAAGTCTTTAAACTAAGACTATCTGTAGTAATAAGGATTTGCTGACGCCTCGCTATTTAGAGAGATAAAATCAAGCTATATTTTTTTCAACTCCATTAAATACCAAGTTTACAGACTTAGCTCAATAAAAACACATTTTAAATTAGTAGCAAAACAAAAATTTAATTAATTAATTTCCTAATTAAAGATTTTATTTAAACTACTGCTTTTGCAGACGTTTTCCATCATCAGTGCTGATGAAAAACGAACACGATACTTAGATAATTACGAGGACTTTATAAATCAAGTGTAATTTTAACTTAATCAAGTGTAACATGGTTATATTAACATAGATGTTAGAGTGTCTTGACTATGTTAAGAACCTCTAACGGTATGCAAGTTTTAGCAATAACTTATATTTTGTTTTATTGCCATGAATACGACTAGAAGTATAGGCAAACATTATGATAACTTACAAACCAGCTTCATTATTTTCGTTGCATCAGATGTTTTTCAAAAAAACATTGCACAATAAATAGAGAATAGTAGTAACCTTAAATATAACGATATCATGCCAGAATTTAGCATATATATCACGTGTAAGAGTTTTGTTTATAGTGCCGTATTTAAAAACATTTTTATGATTTCACACAAACAAAATTTGGCAATAAATATTAATATTACTCTCTCTAATTTTAAATCTGGCGTTTCAGAGAAAAATTAAAACAATTGAAAATTATTAAAATAAAAATACGATAGTTTTCATGCAAATGGTTTGGTACACATAGTTTATAAATGTTTTTACTCATAATAAAAACCGATCTGCGGCCTCGCCGCAGGGGGCTGATGCTGTAATAACTAACTGATACCGGTAATAAAAGAAAAACTCGTATTTTATTGACCATGCACAGTTGTATATGCGTAAAAAAACTCAGCCCAATCTCAACACTACATAAAGATTAGTGATTTTTTCAAAATATTTGTTGGGTCATTTTTGTGGGTTTATGACGTCATAGGGTTCGGAACATAACAAGGTTGATTTTTCTACTAAGTTTCATTTCGATCTAAGAAAGCGTTCGAAAGTTATGGTTCTCATAGAAACGTCTAAGAATATATATATATATATATATATATATATATATATATAATATATATATATATATATATATATATATATATATATATATATTTGTGTGTGTAAATCTCAACAATCCATGTTAATCAGGGAAGACCCCTTTAAAAAGCCTACCTTCCTACTCCCCCTTTCATGACCCCAATCTCATAACCTTATTTTCATTGAAATTTCGCTAATATGGATTAGAGGAAATAATGAGATAAAGACGACATACAACAAGAATAAGAGGACTTAATGAGATAGTAAAGAAACAGACCAAGAATAAGCAAGACAATGAAATAAAAACAATAGTGGAAACAAAACTGCAAATTTACAAAACAACATTACTGACTTATGTTTTGAAGGTAATGTTCATATTTGTTCCAAACCAAAATCAAGCTATCAAAATTGGGAATAATCTACATGGAAACTTCAAAACTAGCCATTTTCTCTTCGGAAATTCGCTAAAAACGGGTCTCCATAAAGATTTGGAAACTTGAAGAGAATCAAATCTGAGGTGTAATTGAGGTCTAGTGATGTTAACACTTAACAAAGTAAGTATGCGCAAAAATAAATCTAATTTTCGCGTATTAGAAATAAATTACATTTACACGTAAAAATTCAAAACTGTTATTTAAACTTGATTATATACATCAAATGTGTTTAAGACCTCTATAGTTGTTTTTACAAAGCTGTCTTTCTGAATGTGTGTGTGTTTGTTACTATCGTAGCTTCTAGTGTGTTGGTGCTAAAGAAATGAACAAGCATAAAAAAGGAATTTTTAGGTCTAGTATGCCATCCGGAAAATTTTCAAATAAATTTGAATATGTTCAAAAATTGATATATTCTACATAAGACCAACAAATGCGACAGATTTCATTTCATTATCAGCATTAGTTCAATTTTTATCAAAGGATTTAAATGTTTTTTAATGGTGATATCCATAGATAGGTTTTTTAATGTGTATCCATCCCATAAGGTGATATCTATAGAAAATTTCATTTTAATGCGGCTGGCATAACTACGGTTTTAGTTGGATCACTAATGTTAAGAAGCATCGAGTGAGATCGGTGGCCGAATGGGTGAACGTTGGGAATAAAACGGATGTTTTACAGTTCGCGAATTTTACGAGCGAGTGCAATTATGTGATTTCTATGTTTTGCGGGCGTGCGAAGGATATCTTTATCCTCATCATAGTGATGAGTAGAGCGCAGCGAATCCGAAACGATGAAGATGAATTTTAAGTTTCCCCAGTCCTTCTTTTAAATAAATTCCAATATCCGACATAGTAATGCTTAGAATCTAATCAAGTCTACCAAGTGCGTGTCATAGGATCTGACTTAACAGTACAGTTATATCAAAATCGCGTTTCTCTCAAGGATGTTGAATAAAGGGGATGACGCACAAGTCATAAAGTGACCCCATCGAAAATCAAAACATAGAGAAGAATTCAACACGAAATACACGTCAAAAACCAACTGCACATGCTTGGTACAAACTGCGCATGCTTATGATCCTTATAACAGCGCAGGTCTTAAAATTTAGAGGAAAACTTAACTCTCAATGGGTTTCCCATTGTTTTGCTTGCGAAGGTTATAAACAAATAGAAAAAAGTTCATACTTTTTAACTGTTTTTTTGTTAATATTGCTTAAAATTAACAACACTAAAGAAAATTAAGAACATTACAACCAAAATTGAATCTTGAAAACTAGCAAAGTATTTCACTAGGCTAAAAAGAAACAAAATATTAACACATTTAACTTACTCTCTACGAAAAGTAAACCGTAAAGCTTCAATTACTCTCACTAAAGAGGCTACCTAGAGTCCAAAAAGTAAAATATAAGCACAAATGACTTACATTTAATGACAACTACATACATTTAATGACAACTAGCACCAAATGTAACAATAACGATAGCACTGAGGAAAGTTGAGAAGCAAACTCGACAACCTATAACCTAAGGGAAGTAAGTTTGCTCCTATTTCTCTATCTCATACAACTTCCATGGGGTCAGAAATGACCCTTAATGCGTCATCCCCTTTATTCAACATCCTTGGTTTCTCTAGATCCTAAGGGTGACTACAAGAAAATGCACAATGTTGGCTCACACCACTATCAGCATCCGTACTCACACAGCTCTTGTAGTCACAAACTCTTACCTAACGGTGCTTGAGGCACCAAAGTGTTGTTTACACATTTTTTCTACTTTAAGTAATAAAAATTGTAAAATTGTTGATGTAAAAAAAAGAAACAAAATGTGTTTCTATTCTATTCTACACAGCTCTTGTTCTCACTCACTCAATCCACCTAAATATACAGTTACCTACGTCTTCAGGACCTGAAAAGTGTTAATCACACAAAGTTTTTGTAACTCAAATTGACCTTAACTAATACTTTTTACCAAATGAAATAAAGTAACACAACTTACAGTGATATTCTCAAGTACAGATGTGACTCATGCATAACCTAAACGTTAGTAAACATTTTCAATAAAATATACCACCTAACATCTGCCTCAGCGACTTTATCTCGTATCAGAGCAGTTAAAGATTTTTCAGATCAATAATTTACACAAAACACATTTTATTTTCCTTAATTTTAGGATTAATTTAAACTTTTTATTGTTTTAGCCCTATGTAATAATTACTTGATAAACAATACATAATTTATTTAAGAAAATAATCCATTTCACAAGTATTTATAATTAATAATAATAATAATCTTTATTTATATATAACATATAGTTTTAGCAAATTATTATATGCAATAAATACAAACACATAGTATAAAAAAATCAAAAAAGTCCTCTTGAATTAGAATAAATAATAATTAATGTGAGTTGCCTCGATAAAATAAAATACATAAAAAATAAATAAACAACTTTTATGATTTGATAAATCAGCATTAGAGGCGTAATTAAGGATTACTAGCAATTCTTCTCATAGCCTGAACAGTAAACAAATATAGCTGGTGTAGAGTTGTATTATTAAGTTCATACAGAGAATAGGCTGAAGGAATAGGAAAGAATAGGTGTGTGTGTGTGTGTGTGTGTGGGCATGTAAGTAAACGTTTCTACCTCTTATAGAAGAAAGGTGACGAAGTCTATTGTTCGTAAAGAATTTATTACGTCAAAAAAATTGTATAAGGTTGCAAGTATTAAAGATGGTAAGCTTAATCGATTGAGATCGGTATCAGCTTAATCGGACAATCGTAAGTAGCGGATATGGTGTACATAAATATGGGCATATTTCTATGGATATATAATTCCATGTTAATGACCTCTCCGGTATCTCAAGGGATTCAATGGTACTAAAGGGTGGAGGGGTAAGGCGCGAAGGAAATCTCCTAGCTTCACCCAGGTTAGCCAAGTATCCTAGTCAATCAGTACATTAAGTGGCCAACACGATGAAAATTCACTATACACAAATGAAGCGTAATAAAAAATAATAAATCTTAATAGTAGAAATAATAATAATTCTACCGAGTCCGGTAGCTCAGTGGTAGAGCGCTCGCCTTTCGACCTGGAGGTCGAGGTTCAAATCCAGCCGGGGAGGACCTCAATATGAGGTTATCCTTGTACCGTACACTCGGGAGGTCTTGAATTCAAGGCCGGCCAACCAGCCAAGGTTTTACGTGGTTTCCTTGGCTACTAATACGCAAATGCGGGTTGGATCTAGTTTCATCTGAGACAAGTCTGGATCCACGTTTCCGTTGTCTCCAGCTCACGAAAAAGTTAATGTTCTGCGGGCTGGGGAGATGAAGGTCGGAAAGATATACTGAGCCTTTGTATGTCCGAAAACTTAGTCAGTGAAAGTGATGGCGGCGACACGAGTAACGTAAGTGACTAGGAACAAAGTGCTCGGTTCTTGAAGACAGACGTCTCCTAAGCACTGCGGAGCTTTGACTTTCAGGTCAGGGCTAAAGAATGAGTTTGTGCACGCTGACATCTGGGTGCTAGAGTTCTTTGTCGGGTGGCGCTGGACTGGCCAGAGCGGTGAGCCTAGCTAGAGTCTGGTGATGCTAGTGGAACTGATGAGATTGGTGAGACTAGAAGGACGAGGTCAAGTGAGACTAATGTGATCAGAGGAGCTAGTAAGACTAGATGTAACAAGCACACAGTGAACTAGTAGTCGGCGCTAGCCAGAGCGGTGAGCCTAGCTAGAGTCTAGCTGGTCTAGATGAACTAGGCACACTGTGAACTAGTCGCAGATACTAGCCAGAGCAGTGAGTTTGGATAGAGTCTGGTTGGGCTGGATGAACTAGACACATTGTGAACTGGTCATATGGGCTACCATGTACGGAGAGCGTGCTTCCTAGATGATTGGATGTGTACAAACTCAGGGGTTAATTTGTTGAGTGAGAATTTGAGTGGGGGAAACGCTAAATGACCTACGGGTTAAAGCGTAAAAAAAAAAAAAATAAAAAAAATAAATAATACAATAAATAATAACAAACAACAAATAATACAAAACAAATAAAAAATAATAAAAATAAATATAACAAATAATACAAAACAAATAAAAAATAATAAAAATAAATACAACAAATAATACAAAACAAATAACAAATAAATACAACAAATAATACAAAACAACAACCAAAATAAAAGAAACATCTTCTGAAGAAATATCTTGGGTTAGTTCTGGGCGGGCCTAAAGACCGTAAAGATGTGGCTACGGGGTAGCCAGGAGCTGAAGGCCCCCGTTTAAGGAGGGCTCCGAGAGTAGACTGGTTCGAGTTCAAATTTGACACTATTTTTTGGTAGATATCACCCAAATTTCGTTACCACTTTTAGGGTATTTAACAATTTGAAGTTCATCGTACACATACTGGTAAATTCGAACTCGCATCGAATTAGAGTCAACTTACAGTGAAACCATTTCATATTTTTAAGGATTTACTGGGGGAGCATCAAAAATGCTTTACCCTGTATGTCTTGTCTATGCGATCTGGTAAAAAGTATTATGGCATGTGGTGGAAGGGAGTAAAGCCGCTTAAAAGATTTTTAAACCTCGAATGCTCTTATTGGCGGCTTTCGCAATACCAAAAAGGCTCCAGGGTTTATTGTGTTCTCTGTCACGAATTTGACTTCAGATTAATCTATATGTTACTACTGCTCTGCCTACACAGCAACAGCCCAATAAGCTGAGGCAATGGCCTTATTGTATAGAGACCATTTTATGAACATGAACAATGCCATGATGAAGCTACACATGATTCCCTTTACATTATAACATTGAAACTACGAATGGACATATCTGATAAGGCGTTACGTTAAGATCCGATCTAATTTACACGACAGTTAATCAGTACTGCACTGGGGGGAAGGAATGTAGCCTGAATCCAATACTGGTGTGTCTGCAAATCTAAAGATGACGTGGACTGAATATATGGTCTTTTAGCATCAATGTTTCTTAAAAGGGTATAAAACGAGTAAGAGAAAAAATATCTCGATAATAATCGGTATATTGCTCGATAAAATCTGGTACGGGATACCTCAGAACTTTTTCTCATCAAATCAGATTCGCTACGCTTATCCTCCCTACTTCGGACTCGCTTCGCTACTCCTTAGAATATACATGTCGTTAAATTTATACTGCACGACGTCTTTAGACTCGCTTTGCTCGTCCTGAGATGGTAAATACATCCGTTCCATTCCCAGCTGTATCCAAGCACTGACCACGCTCGATGCTTTTTAACTTTTATGATCCAACAAAACTCATGGATATACTTGCCGTATTGAGAAGAAACTAGGTATTCGCACGTTTTACACAAAAAGTACACACTTGTATCAAATTTCAACTCGATTTAATTATTATCATTATTTTTCGATTTTACAATTTTTTTTAAAAAACGTACATAAGCCTCCATAGCTCGTTATTCAGCCATCATTAAATCCAAAAACCTAACCGTCTAGTTATCCATTGATTCCATACCATTGAATAGGAATATTTTCTAAACGCTCAATGACATAAGAAATTAACATAGCATTTAAATACATTAGCATTTCAATGCCCTCAACATATTTCCCCACATCTGACCAGCTCGGTATTTTAAACTTCTAAAACAGTTATGAAATCCAGTTATTTTTAAGATTTATATCAAATTCATTATCTATGACTGCCAAGTCAAAACATAGGGTACAGGGTACCTCGAAATTTTTTCTCATCTTAACGGATTCACTACGCTTATCCTCACCAATTCAAATTGCTTCGCTTGGCTTCAGAATATGAAAATCATTAAAAAAAATAAAAATGATTCTTATTTTATTTATTTATCAAATACCTCATAGAAGCTGTCAAAATATAACACAAATAGATAAACCATATAACACAAATAGAGAAAACCATATAACACAAATAGATGAAACTATATAACACAAATAGATGAAGCCATATAACACAAATAGATAAAACCATATAACACAAAAAGATCATATAACACAAATGATAAACCATATAACACAAATAGATGAATATATAGATTACAACACAAATAGATGAAACCATATAACACAAATAGATAAAACCATATAAAAAAATAATAAGATAGATGAAACATATAACACAAATAGATGAAACCATACAAAACAAATAGATATACACAAATAGATGAACCACAATAGATAAATAACAAAATTGAAACCATATAACACATAGATGAAACCATATAACACAAATAGATGAACCATATACCAAATAGATGAAACCATATAACACAAATAGATAAAACCATATAACACAAAAAGATGAAACCATAACAACATAGATAACACAAATAGATGAAACATATAACACAATAGATGAAAACATACAACACAAATAGATGAAACCATATAACACAAATAGATAAAACCATATAAAAAAATATATAAACCATATAACACAAATAGATGAAACATATAACACAAATAGATGAAACCATAACAACACAAATAGATAAACCATACACACAATAGATAAATAGAAACAAATAGATGAAACACATAAACAAATAGATGAAACCATATAACACAAATAATGAGATAAAACCATATCAAATAGATAAAACCATATAACCAAAAAGATGAAACATATAACACAAATAGATAAACCATATAACACAAATAGATGAAACCATAGAACACAAATAGATGAAACCATACAACACAAATAGATGAAACCATATAACACAAATAGATAACCATATAAAATATATAAACCATATAAACACAACATAGATGAACATATAACAAAATAGATAACCACACAAATAGATGAACACAAATATGGATGATGAACACAAATAGATAACATAATAACACAAATAGATGAAACATATAACACAAATAGATGAAACCATATAACACAAATAGATGAAACCATATAACACAAATAGATGAAACATAGAACACAAATAGATGAAACCATATAACACAAATAGATGAAACCATATAACACAAATAGATGAAACATATAACACAAATAGATGAAACCATATAAATTAGATAAATAGAACACAATAGGTCAAAAATATAACACAAATAGATGAAACCATATAACACAAATAGAGAAAACCATATAACACAAATAGATGAAACTATATAACACAAATGATGAAACCAACACAAATAGTATATAACAACAAATATGAAACAATAACACAAATAGATGAAACCATATAACACAAATAGATGAAACCATATAACACAAATTAGATGAAACCCATATAACACAAATAGATGAACCATATAACACAAATAGATGAAACCATATAACACAAATAGATGAAACCATATAACACAAATAATAACATATAACACAATAGATGAACCATATAACAACAAATAGATGAAAATATAAACAAATGATGAAACATATAACACAAATAGATGAAACCATATACACAAATAGATGAAACCATATACACATGAAACCACACAAATAGATGAAACCATATAACACAAATAGATGAAACATATAACACAATAGATGAAACCATATAACACAAATAGATGAAACCATGAACACAATAGATGAAAACATATAAATAGATGAAACCATATAACACAAATAGATGAAACCATATAACACAAATAGATGAAACATATAACACAAATAGATGATAGATGAACCATATAACACAAATAAGATGATAACCAAATATGAACACAATAGATGAAACATATAACACAAATAGATAGATGAAACCATATAACACAAATAGATGAAACCATATAACACATAGATGAAACCATATAACACAAATAGATGAAACCATATAACACAAATAGATGAACCATATAACACAAATAGATGAACATATAACACAAAATAGATGAAACCATATACACAAATAGTAATGATATAACACACATAACACAAATAGATGAAACCATATAACACAATAGATGAAACAATAACACAAATAGATGAAACCATATAACACAAATAGATGAAAAACACAAATAGATGATAACACAAATATGAAACACATAGATAGATAAAACCATATAACACCATATAACACAAATAGATAAAACCATATAACACAAAAAGATGAAACCATATAACACATGAAACCATATAACACAAATAGATAACCATATAACACCAAACAAAAAGCAAAACAAGAGACCTTCAACCTCTTTGCCACTTCGCACTGACCACGCTCAATGTTGCTTAACATTTATGATCCAACAAAAATCATGGGTATACTTGACGTATTGAAACGAAACTTAGTGTACTTATTTACTTCGTAAAGGTTTATACTTTTGTACTAAATTTCAACTTAATTGCCTTTTTTTTTCAGATTTTTTACAATTTTTCTAAAAACACAAGTCATTAGATAAAAATTGAACTGCTGATAATGAGATGAAACTTAGCTCATATGTTAGTCCTATACATGACTAGATATTGATTTGATACATGCCTTATTGATTTGGCACGCATGTAGTTACATATAAGAGCAACATATGAGGCAAGTTTTCTTTCATTGTCAGTATTACTTCGATTTTTTTTCAGATGACTTGTCTAAATTTTTTTTTTTTAATTTAAAAAAAATCGAAAAATAATCCAATAGAGTTTTTAATACAGTACAAGTATACAGTACCAATTTTCAACTGAATTAAATTAAAAAAATATATACATTTTATTAAAACGAAGCCGCTAAGCAGCGTCGACGATATCCTGAGCCAAAGCTTTGAGGGACCAAAGTTATTACATCCTAAGCATGGTGAAATTTGTATTCTGAGGTTCAGCTTAAGCTTTTAGTAAGCATGGCTTTCTGCAGTCGAGCGTAGCAAGTCTGAAGTATAAGGTAAAGTTTTAAACACCCTATACCCAATTTATTTTTAAAATCATTAAAAAATCTTACGCCTTTTCTCACATAGAGATATTATTACTAGAGGGGCCCTATAGGTTAAATTGTGAAACATCGAAAAAGTAACCTGACCACCTTCGCTTTTAAATATAATCAAATAATCAGTGCCAAATTACAATAACTTATATAGTACAACGTTAAAAATACAAATCAAAACACAAACAGTGCGCGGGAAGCTAAAATCAATTGATTGTAACATTAACTCACTCTTGAAGGAGGTTTCAATGAGGTTACACAGAGCCCCTGAGAGCCCCAAAAAGATGTTTCAGGCCTCTCAATGTATTGAGATAGGCTATGCTCCCTCTAGTATATATCTCTATGTTTTCTCAGAATACATTCCCAAAGATGTATTCCGAAATACATCTTGACATCGGATGATCACTGAAACATGTATTTGACACATTATTTCTACATTTCTGCAGACTGGATATTTGCAAAGTATAATTTCATCCTAGAGTTGCTTGCGATGTTACAGTTAAAACTAGCATCTTCTAACCCATGTGCTAGCAGTGACTAACCCAGATTACTTTGATGATATTACAAGTAAAACGATTACTGTGTTCAAGTGAAAATGGGAATCATATGAGTGAGTATGTGTGTCAGATCCTTCAGATACCTGAATACTTTCCCCAGGTAGTCACACATGGATCTAACCGCTAAGTACCTGAGTCATGCAAATCTTACTTCACTGTGATGTATACGCTCTACGAACTAAAGTACCTTTACAATTAGATCAAAGACGTCTAGATTCACGAAAGTAAATGTCTGATATTTTGCATCTTTTTTTACATTTCCTAATTTATACCTCAGGTATATAATAAAAGTATGAAAATGTAAGAAAATAATTGTGTTTGCTCAGAAAATTCGAAACAGCGAATTCACCTGTATTATCCGTTTCTGTATTATCCGGTCACGCTACACTTAACATTAGAATTACTAGATATCTAAGGTGTTATATCGTAGGATTAATTAAAGCTTGGAGAAGTAATACAGTCGATAGTCATTCATTCCATCAAATAATACGGGCAATACTCCATTTACGAAAACTTTAAGGCTCAGCGATCATATTTAGCTGTCTAGTTTTTATTACTATAGAACTTCATAGTGAATATTAGCCCTATATTTCATAGATATATATACTAGAGGGAGCATAGCCTATATCAATACATTGAGAGGCCTGAAACATCGTATTGGGGCTCTGTGTAACCTCATTGAAACCTCCTCCAAGAGTTAGTTAGGTTGTAATAGATCAATTGATTTTGGCTTCTAGCACATTGTTTTTGTTTTGATTTGTATTTTTAACGTTGTACTATATAAGTTTGTAATTAAAATTATAATTGTAATTAGATGTAATTATTACAGTTATAATTTGTAATAAAATATAAGTTTGTATTATATACTATTGTAATTTTGTACTTATTATTTGATTGTATTTACAATCGAAGGTGGTCAGGTTACTTTTTCGATGTTTCACAATTTAATCCATAGGGCCCTCTAGTAATCATATCTCTATGCTATATTTTATCAATGTATCATATGATTTGTGGATTTAAATTGTACGCGGAAAAAAGCCAGATGTTTGTACGTCTGTACCAAATTTAATTTCCATCCGAGAAAACGTTTGAAAGTTATCGTTTCCTATAGAAACGACAAGGAACAAAAATCTCGTACATACATACATACATACATAAATATATAAATAAATAAAATAAATATATATATATATATATATATATATATATATATTATATATTATATTATATATAATATATCTTGATCAGGAGTCCCCCTCTTCAAGAAAAATCCACCCCCTATGACCTCACCACCTCATTTTTTTTCTTCGCTAAAAAGAAGTTATGTTAGGATGTTATCGTTTTAAATATATAACTAAATGTAAATAAATCATGTTTATCGATGAATTAATTTGGGAAATTGGTAATTTTGCGGCAATATGCCTCTTATATAACTTTCTAAACGACTAACTGCCACTGAGACAAAAACTAGGACCATGCCTTGAAGCAGACCTCAATACTGACGCTTTGTAGCGCCCAAGAGGCTTAATGCCTATTGTTTGATTTTATATTTAAGATAATAATAATAATAATATTTATTTCCATCAATAAAAATACAGATAAATACATTAATATTCATTATGCTAATTTTTATTATGAAGAATAAGACTATTTTTTTATTATATTTTGATTTTATGAAAATATAATCAAGTCTAGTCTCAAATATATAATAAATAAAATCTAGTCTCAAATATAAGAGTCTAGGTATTTCACAAGATTACGTCACTAAAATGAAAAACATATTTGGTCAAAAATTGACTAAAACCATAGTGGTATTTTGAACATAGAATTCAAGCCTCTGTCACCCACCCTACTCTCCGGTTTAACGACTTCATTTAAATAAAAACAGATTAGTTACACAAAAAGTCCTTTTATTTTTTAATATATAATAATAACTAAGCTTTCGACTAAAAATTAGTCATCATCAGAGTTTAACAAATATAAAATTTAAAATGAAAATACAATTATACAGACTACTTCATATTGCACCTTGGTATGTTTTGGTAAGCTATGTTTAAAAAACCGTTAAAAACTGTTACATTGAAGAATTTTAAAAATATCAGTGTTACCAATAATATTAGTTGAAAAACAATATTTTAAACTAAATCAAGAATTACAAGATTTAAGAGTTCTTCAATTCTTCAATGTAACAGTTTTTAACGGTTTTTTAAACATAGCTTACCAAAACATACCAAGGTGCAATATGAAGTAGTCTGTATAATTGTATTTTCATTTTATATTTTATATTTGTTAAACTCTGATGATGACTAATTTTTAGTCGAAAGCTTAGTTATTATTATATATTAAAAAATAAAAGGACTTTTTGTGTAACTAATCTGTTTTTATTTATATATTGTTTTACAAGTCCACAAATAAGAAACTTTTTGACTTCATTTAACTTTTTCTTAACAAGTTAAATGAATTTATTATTGAACAGTAAGTTAGAACAAAAACTAGGGTACAATCTTTATCGAGTCCCTTAAGACTTTGTTTCCTTCAGAACCTGTTAAGTTTGTACATTATGGCACCATGTGTTGTGTTGGTAGGAATGTTCAGCATATGGTTTTATAAGAAAATATACACAACAGGGTGTCTAAATAGAGACCACATGTACTGTCTACGCTAAGCTAGGCGACCCATGCCAGGCGTGTCGGGCTAGGTACACCCTTTGACGTTCCCACGAACATGTTTCTACCCTCTTGGTTCAGGGGGTGAAATCTTAACCAAATCTTCATTTAGATTTACCTTTAACACTTGAAACTTACGCCTGTATTACGCCACTATACTACTGCATAAGTTGTATAGGCATATTGTATATAAGTAGTATGTATAGGTATATATTATAGTATACATATGTTTTATAGGTAAATATTATAGTATATAATAAAGTGCGTAGGATTCTGTGGTTGTTGTCATGAAGATTTAGGTCTTCTGGTGGTGACCGCGTCAATGTAGATGAAGAATCCGACGTTTCGCTTCCACTGTGGGAGGCATCTTTAGGGATGTAGGACATCGTGGATAGAAACACAATGCTCTACAAAACTGAACTGAACACAACTTTGTGTTTCTATCCATGATGTCCTACATCCCTAAGATACCTCCCACAGTGGAAGCGAAACGTCGGATTCTTCATCTACATTGACGCGGTCACCACCGGAACACCTAAATCTTTATAGTATATAAGTAGTATAGGTATACTAATAATATACATATGAAATATATTACTACTTTATACATAGGTATATATTATAGTATAAATTAGGTAATGTAATAGGTAAATAGTATTCGTAGTATGGATATATAAGTTCTAACTACACAAAGTAAGGATAAAAAAATCTCTCCACTAATAATTATTCCTATATTCATATAATGACACAGCCAGCTTTCAATCTTAAGAGAACATCATCAATACCTAACAAACAAAGTAATATTACTAATAGCTACATTCATGGGCGTAGCCAGGATGGCAGGGGGGGGGGGGGTTGCCAAGCAGGGTTGTTGCAAAAATTATATAGAAACTTTGATTCAGGCAAAAAAATATTTTTTTAAAATTAACTTATAAAATTAATTTAAATTTTAACTTTATAAAAATAATTAATTAATTATATAATGTTTATTTCTAATAATTTAGAGCTTAAAGGTGACTTTTGTCTTAAACAAATTTTTAGGCTACCATGGCTACATTATCTAAGTGTTCCAGGTCTTATAGAGTAAGTAAATAAGACTAATAAATAACATTCAGCTTTGACGATTTTTATCCTCAAACTTAAAATATATATCTTTTTGGAATTTTGACCCCGAAATATTGACCCCAATGCATAAAAAAGATCAAAATTGTTAACATATTTCCAAAAAAATGACTAATATATTTCTCAGCCCGAATACTTTATTTTTTAGTGAAAAAATAAATTTATTATTTCTTCTAAAAATTGAAAAAGGGTTTTTGGTATTTTCCTTAAATTTCTTTCTCTAATTTTCTTTTTTAATATATTCTATATTTACTTTCAATACATAAGTAAATATTAAATTCTGTATTATTAAAAAGCCGAAATTATAAAATATTGTTTCGTAAGGAAAATCAGAAAACAGGTCGTGTCCCTTATTCTTGGAAATGGGCTATATTTAAAAACATTGAAACATAAAATAATAAATAATCAATTTGTTTTGAAAGAATTGCTCATAAAAAGTAGGTTTAGTAGGACACACACACACACACACACACACATCTTGGGATAAGGTTATGAATAAAAACACAGCTTTTCATGAAAACTATATATTTATTTCTCGCCAACGTTTCGAATTTAACTACAAATTCTTCATCAGGGCCGAAATAATCACAGTCTTCATCTACTATGGGCCAGGAGACCCATGCAAAATTTAAAATAAAAGTTTAAAAAATATAAAAACTAAGTTCATTGAATTAATATAATTTGTCATAAAAATGAATTAAAACCCAAAGTAAAAGTTAAAAACATTGAAGGTACAAACTAATAAACATGATAAAAGTTAAAAGATGAAAAAGTCACAATATAAAAGCAAAAGAAGTACAGTCAACGAAGGTTGAAATAAAAAATGATATTATATATATATATATATATATATATATATATATATATATTATATATATATATTATAATATATATATATATATATATATATATATATATATATATATATATATATATATATATATATATATATATATATATATATATATATATATATATATACATATATAAATATATATATATATATATATATATACATATATATATATATATATATATATATAATATATATATATATATATATATATATTTATATATACATTTATAAATGTAATGGGTAAGTGTGTAAGTGTTTATATGTATTTAACATAAACACTTAATAAAATTTATAAGCCGGATAGTATAAGTCGACAATGCGGCTATGATGCCTTTTGTTACATCTAAGAACAAAGTTTAGATAGAAAATTCATTCAGAGGTCAGTATACAAAGAATACTTCATAGAAGAACTATTTATTTATAAAAGTTGACGAATCTACTTCGTCTATCTGAGACTCACAAACGATAACTACAGAACGGAAAACTATGATTTAACACTAAGGCTCGGCTACACACTAATACTAACACACATCCTCTTAACACTGACACACTAGAGTAAACACGCTGTTATACACACACACTGATGTAAGTATGATTTCATAGACGCACTGGGGCATAGAAAGATGCTTACAGCTAACTAACTATATGCAGCTAGACAGAGACAACCGTAGGATGACTCTTCTAGACAGAGATAACTCATTGCAAGTTCAGATGTGAACTTAATACACCAACACACAACAACTCTCATTAAAGACTGCGAGTAAAGCTTAACATACAACAAACACAATATGTCAGACATTAATTCATGCAAAATGAATGTTTAAGATAAAGATAATCGAAGATCTGACAGTATATCTGAGCGTTATATTAACTGACACAAACGAAAAAAATACCGGTACGCATAGAGATATATTTCTAGATGGGTCCAATTGGTTGTATTTTGAAACATCAAAAAAATAACCTCACCATCTTCGACTATCAATATAATCAGATAAACAGAGAAAAATTGCAATAACTTATACAGCAAAATGTTAAAAATACTAATCAAAACACAAAAAATGTGCGGGAAACCGAAATAAATGTATTAATTATAACCTTAATTTACTCTTGAAGGAGGTTTTAATGAGGTTACACAGAGCCTCTGAGAGCCCTAAAACGATGTTTCAGGTTTCTCAATGTATTTAGATAGGCTAAGCCCTCTCTAGTATATATCTCTATGCCGGTACGAACCAAATACCTCGGAACTTTTTCTCATCACATCTGCTTGGCTATGTCATCCTCACTACTTAAAATTGTATTGGACACTTGTGTCTGTTATTCTTGTTTAAAATAAATAAAATCACTAATAAATAAATAATTAAAAATAAATGAATCATAATCTTTGACTTCATTATCTATTAGAAAAAAATAAAAAATATATATTAAGAAAACGAGAATTAAAAAAATAAATAATAAACATAATTAATAAATTAGAAAAATCGTTCACAGCAATATCAATTTTGTTATATCACTAGGGTGTCCCCGGATGGACTTAGCCATACAAGTAAATGACACAAAATTTCATTTTTTGAAAAAAAATCATTCTTCATAAAAACTTCTCCATGCCTTCAAACTTTAATTAGAAAAAAAATTATATATTTAACTTTAAACACGTACTGGAATTACCATTTCAGTGGTTCTTTAGACTTCCCTGCTCATGTCAGGATGTCAGAATAACTGACGTCCTTAGGTAAAAAGATTTGAATAATAAGCGAATTATCCGAAGACATTTTGTAGAATAATTGAGCTAAAGAGATATTGTACGAAGACAGAGGAAGCTAGAATAACTATTCTAGCGAGAATTCTTGCTAGCATCCAGAATGAATAAGACTCAAGGCGCCGATGCTAGGGTACCCACCTGGGTCCCGCGCTTCCTTGAGGCCGCGAAGCGGCCACAGACTGAGATAACAGACAACAGGTTGTTGTCTGTTATCAGTTTGTCATATTGCTAGTATTTAATTGGCGTACTCCCCCTACCCTCCAAGAACCCTATCTCATTAGCTCATTTTTCTTTGAAAATTCGATAAAACATGAATTTTAGACGTAATTACATAGACATATACATTTTAGACGTAATTACATAGACATATACATTTTAGACGTAATTACACAGACATATACACGTCTATGATGTATGTAAAGATAGATTCAAGATATCCGCACACATCCACACACAGATCAAACTTCTGACTACTACACATATACTGACTTGACATTGAAATTAAACACATAGACAGAATGAGTCATATCAGAGTATGCGATAAATAGAATGATAGTAAATAATCTAAGCAGAGATATAGTTCGAATAGACTTATCTTATATGTTGACCTAACTTACGCTTGCTTACAACGATGCTAATACACACCTTGTCTTCATTCTAGTTATGACGTCAAGAATATCAAAATCTACTGTAGGCTATTTATTAAGAACTACATATCTACTAAAAGAACCTTTTTGAGAGGGACGTCTTTCTATAGAGGGACGCCTTTCAAAAGAAGGAATTTACTCTACAGAGATTGCAGGTTTTTCCTATTTGTCCCAGCTAATTATTTTTAAATATTTTAATTTTCAGAATTTTAAAATTTATATACAACAAGATTACAAAAGTATAAAATAAAATACAATTAATATTTATATGTTCAACAATTTTACTCATGTTTTAGTTAAGAAGGATTAAAAATACGAAATCTAGCCTCCAAATAGAATTAAAGATCGACTAAAATAGCCTCCAAATAGAATTAAAGATCGACTAAAATAGCCTACAAATAGAATTAAAGATCGACGAAAATAGCCTCCAAAAGAATTAAAGATCGACTAAAATAGCCTCCTAAAATCACGAAATAGCCTATAAATTAAAGATCGACTAAAATAGCCTCCAAATAGAATTAAAGGTCGACTAAAATAGCCTCCAATAGAATTAAAGATCACGAAAATAGCCTCCAAATAGAATTAAAGATCGACTAAAATAGCCTCCAAATAGAATTAAAGATCACGAAAATAGCCTTCAAATAGAATTAAAGATCGACTAAAATAGCCTCCAAATAGAATTAAAGATCGACGAAAATAGCCTCCAAATAGAATTAAAGATGACGAAAATAGCCTCCAAATAGAGGTCGAAACAGGCCTCAAAATAGAATTAAAGATCGACGAAAATAGCCTCAAAATAGAATTAAAGATCGACTAAAATAGCCTCCAAATAGAATTAAAGATCGACTAAAATAGCCTCCAAATAGAAGTAAAGATCGACGAAAATAGCCTCCAAATAGAATTAAAGATCGACTAAAATAGCCTAGGAATATAAAAGATTGAATGTCTAAGGATAAAGTCCATAATAAGGATGTTGGAAAAATTGTGACAAGATTTACTTTTAGCAAAATAGTATATTATGCTACTAGGCAGCAAAATGGAATCATGCAGACGAGTTTTATAAATTAGCCTATGGAAATGGCAGGCCAAGGATATTTTCAGCCGAGGCTGGTAATTAACCTATTTGACTGACGAGGCGAAGCCGAGTCAGGCAAATGGCGATTTCCTTGCAGAGGAGGAGCCGATGCAGGTAATTTCTGACACGAGTCGGCAATGTTTCCTTTGCTGCATAGTAGCATATACTATTTGATTTACTAACGGACTAAAAATAAACATATAAAGAATATTATTCTTCAAAATGTTATGTTTAATTTTTATCGGTTACAGGCAAAAATTAAGATTACAATATATTATTTAAATAATATTTAAATATTATTTAAATAAATAAACAAGTAGAAAAGGGATTTTAAATGCTTGCTACGAGATTTTAGAGGCTCATATTATTTTTTACAAACTTTTTAAGATAGATGTAATATGATGTATGGTAATAAATTTTATTATTATTATTATATCAGTGATGCCAATATTTTATGTAAAATTATATTTATTAGGAATTTTATATAATATATAATAACATACATACATACTTAATAATATATCGCATTTTAAGTAATAATATGTATAAAATATTATTATAAATAATAATCATGTTAACCAGACGAAAAACACCGACATTAATTCAATAACCTGTAACGTAATAACCTCAACTTATTCATTTCTCCTCCTAGGCTGTTTTGAATTGTTTACCATTATATACATTTTTTAATGTAACATAACTCCCTAGGAAGAGGAGTATTACCAAACAAATTTCCCGTTTTTTTAAAAATATTTTGTCAACAGTGTTGGTAAAATGACATTTTGTAGCTTAAAAAGAGTTCAGTAATGATTAATTTTGCAGCCGTAAGTAGATGAAAAAATAAAGCGGTACGTGGGCTGCTATAGCTCTTTAGTTTTCCTCATGTATACCGTAGATAAAGGAAAAGTAAAGTGTTTGCAGGGACAATTCGAAACCGGGATATCAGTTCCAGGTGTTTTTAAGACCTTCTAAGCAGTTTTTACGTAGTTCTGAGTCTGTTAATATTGTAGTTTTCGGGGTTTTTACGTTAGAGAGTTGTGCCATCCGGGAATTGTTTTATGACGTCATTAACGATCTAGCATAAATTTTATGACCTGGTGCAAGTTATAGTACGATAATTTTAGGGGCTTGATTATTTATCTTACTTAGCAAAGTCTAGAGAACAGGATAGCTCTCCACCTCATCTAAACATTAGGAGCTTGCACATTTATCCAACTCAGCAAAAATTCGATAGCCGAATGACTCGTTCTGCTAATTTAAACTTTATAAGCTTGCACTCAGCAATCCCTTGGGAACAAGATGACTCATTCTTCTCATTTAAACTATCAAGTTTTCTTATTTATTTTACTTAGTAAAGCCTCGGGAGCTGGATAACTCATTTTCCTCATTTAAACCTTAGAAGCTTGCTCATATTTCTTACTCAGTAAAGCCTAGAGAGCTGGAAGGCTCATTCTCCTTATTAAAACTTTAGAAGCTTACTCATTTATCTTACTCAGCAAAGTCTCGGGAGCTAATGACATAAGGGAATTGAAGGTAATGAGCCAGCAGATACCCTTGCAAAAAAGGGGTCTAAGACCACTCCTGTTGGCCCTGAACCTATAGTAGCCATACCCAAAACTATAGCCAAAGGTGTAATTAAAGATTGGCTCTTAACCAATCACTTACACCACTGGAACAAATCCGGCATGAGACACAGTAAACTTATGTTAAAAGGACCCAGTCCCAAAGTAACTGAGTAACTGGACCTCCTCAGTCTAAGCAGAAGGGACCTTAGAACAGTAACTGGACTACTGACTGGTCACTGTCACCTCCGAAAACATCTCCATACCATTGGTATCTTTAAAGATAATCCAGTGTGTAGGCTTTGTGAATCGGAAACCGGAACTGCTTCTCACATACTTCTAAAATGTGAAGCCCTAGCCTTTCAAAGGTTCACTAACTTTGGTAGTAGCATTCTCACTAAGTTCTACCAATGAATCACTGGTCAAAAAGATCCTAGACCTAGTCCGGGGAAAAGGATTATTCTGACCTGGACCAATTGAGGGGATTGTACAATAGACTTCCAGTCGCAGTGCAAATGGGGTCTATCCTCGACTCCAACCCCAATCTTCAATAATAATGACATATTCTTTTCATTTAAACTTAAGTAGCTTGCTTCTTTATCATACTTAGTAATGTCTCGAAAGCAAACTGAGTCAAAGTAAGGACTCACCAAATATCATATAGATACCTCTTGGTCTCGGTAAGATAAATAAGTTTTTACTAAATTTTACAGCCTCAAAAAAACTTTTTGTGTTTTTAAGTAAAAATTTAAAAAATACCTTAAATGTGCGAATGGAAAAAACTATGCAGTCATTTACCTGTAACAGATAAAAAATGTTTAAAGCGTCATAAAATAAAATAAATATGAAGTAATTTTGTGTGAATACAAGAATAGTTATTACACATCAAAGGAGTAGAGTTGATTCCCGAGGCAGATTGTTTAATCTAGAGGTCAAGCTAAGAGACTTAAAACTCGGTTCCTATTGGTCCAAGAGCCAAGCATAAAAAATGTGATTCATTTTGTACTTCTTCAAACCAATGTTTTCTGAAAATAGACCCTAAGTTATGAAGGAAAAGCATCCCTGCTTTTCCAATGTCTGCCAATCCAGAGTGAAGACCTTTATATGAATGCGCTGGCTCATAATTTTATAAAATGGCACAAATTCCAGTTTTCTTGCAATAAATGGTGTGACCCTGTATAGGTCGTGTGCAAAACATGAAGCGTCCTTTTTTGAAAGCTAATAAAATTTACTAAAAACGAGTGTTTTTTCATCAAAATCGGATAACCACGACCAAAGTTATACATTTGTTAAATTGCCGAAAAAATTCACGAAAAGCCTATATTTTTTCAAAGAAATTCGCTAACTTTGTATAAAATAACCATTTTATACAAAGTTAGCGAATTTGAAAGAGCCATAACTTTGGTCATAGTTATCCGATTTTGATGATTAAACCCTCGCTTTATTGGACATTTTATCAGATTTAACCCTTTAACGCTTAGTGGTCACTGCACAAGACCACCCTTGTTTTGCCCTAAATGCGCACCCCAAAAATCATAAAAATCTATATGAGACTGTTGCTCTGCCTATGAGTAGAGCATAACAGGCCTCTTAAAAAACATTTAAAAAAATATATCTCTTTCAGGTAAGGATAAATCATAAAAAAAAAATACTTGGTTCCATAGAGGTACCACCAAGCATCTAGGTCAGTGACAGATCATATTTAAATATTTCTTTATTTAAATATTATTTCTTTAAAAAATGATTTCTTTATGTTTTGCACAAGACCAACAAAAAACCACTCATTACAATGTGCGATTTTCTAAAATTTTGAGCATGCGCAATAATATGAAAGACTCCACTCTGAATAGGCAGGCTATGCTTTTATTCATAAATCAAGGTATATTATCAGAAAAATTTAGTTTAAAGTAGAACAAAATGAGTCAAATTTTTAGGTTCAGCTCTTAAAATATAGGCGTTGCTAACGTGCTACGCGAAGTAAATTAATAAAAGACATCCTTAATTTCCATAAAAATTACTATATCAGCTTATAAGATGTTAATAAAAATTGTTAATATTTCTGTCTACACAAAAGTTCTTTCTATGATCTGACTAGATTTTTGAGGAGAGTATTATTGGAATTAGATCAGCCATTTGAGCTAAAGATGGATTAAAAGAAATCCATATATCTCGAGAAATGTGCAAGCCACGGGTCACGGATGTTGATGAGTCTATATATATATATATATATATATATATATATATATATTATAATATATATATATATATATATATACATATATATATATACATATATATATAATATATATTATATATATATATATATATATATAATATATATATATATATATTATATATATATATTATATATATATATATATATATATATATATATATATATATATATATATATATATATATATATATATATATTTATTTATTCACAGTGAGTTACACCACGAAGCACATTTTACTATAAAGGAATAAAGAAAATTCAGAGCAAATATTCTATACTAAACAGAATGCAGCCTTAAATTAACCCGCTATAAAACTTTGTCTGAAAAGAGACTAGTTTTTTGTCTGTAACCCACAGCTTAGTAAGGACAGTTGAGACTGGGTTTCTAATCAGCGGTACCAACGCTAAACTCGATAGAGTTAAATTAAAGAGAACTCACTGTAAAGAGGGAGAGGTTCTATTTAAAACAAACCTAGTCGTAAAAACGTTTTAATACAAACAGCCAACGCGTTTCATTTGAACAGACTCCTTTCCATTTCATTTAAATAGTTCCATATCATGCTCCCTTCTATTAGTTATTATTATAAGGTGATATTTGCAGAAGGTAATGTAATATTATTATTGTAATATTTGCAAAAGGTAATGTAATATTATTATTGTAATATTGTAATATTTGCAAAGGTAATGTAATATTATTATTGTAATTTGTAATATTTGCAAAAGGTAATGTATATTATATTGTAATTTGCAAAAGGTATGTAATATTATTATTATTGTAATATTTACAAAAGGTAATGTAATATTATTATTGTAATATTTGCAAAAGGTAATGTAATATTATTATTGTAATATTTGCAAAAGGATAAAAAATTTATTGTAATATTTGCAAAAGGTAATGTTATATATTATTGTAATATTGCAAAGGATAAAAATTTAAGGATAATTTACCGTTAAATTATATTGTTCTGTGGAGGGATATACATTGGATATCTATTTTACCCCAGCAACTACCTCTCCGCTCTCCCAGCATTAAATCTGAGATATGTCGCAGAGGCCAACCTCAAGCACACAACCAGAGACAGTCAGACACACACAACACACACACACCACACACGCGCGCGCGCGCGCGCGCTTATACGCACCTTATCTAGGTCCGCTAAAGTTTACTGGGGATTAGGCAGTGATGCTTTGGATATAATATACAACGGCGCAATTCTACCAGTTCTTACCTACGCAGCTCCTGTCTGGCAGAAAGCAATGTCCAAAGATTACAATAAACGGAAAATGAGATCTGTTCAAAGAAAAATCCTTCTGCGGATTATAAAAGGCTTTAAGGCTATCTCTTTTGACGCCTGCTGTGTTCTTTCAGAGAATGAGCCAATTGACTTGATTGTCTATAGCTGCTCGGAAAAGTACAACACAATGAAAAAACCAAGTGCCATCTTGCCTGTATATCCAGTAGACAAACCTGTCCCACCAAATAAGTGGATTCACCCTGCATCGGTTTTATTCTGCAAAGAAGGGGATAGTAATGATTTTGATTGGGAGATCTACACAGATGGAAGTAAGATTGAATCTGGAGAGACAGGTTGTGGCATTGCGGTGTATCAGAAAAACGATCCAGTTCCAGTCTCCACACTAAGATTTCGTTTAGCATTATGGTGCAGTAACAATCAAGCTGAATTATTAGCTGTTCTAAAAGCTCTCCAGTGGTTACTTGATCGAGATAATTTAGAGATACGAAAGTCTGCGAAAATATCAACAGATAGTCAAGTGGCATTAGACATCATGCATAACGTTTCCTATCATCTAGATACAGCAGAGCAGAGAAGAACATGTCTTCGAACTCTATTAACAAAAGGCTGGATCGTAGAACTCCACTGGGTGAAAGCGCATGTTGGTATAGTTGGGAATGAGATGGCTAATACCCTTGCAAAAGAAGCGGCATCAGATGGAAGCCTTGCCATTGACTTTTACAGAATTCCTGTTACTTACGTCAACAATCAAGTCCGTCAACAAGTAATAAATAATAAATAAATAAATTTATTTGCATAAATACTAATACAAGTACAATGGCAAATCGTCAAATACAAAAATTAGAAGTAACATAAATTACTCAGACATAATTTTATTAGAGAAGTACTCATTAATACTATAAAAAGGCTGCTTTTTTGAAATGATCAATTGGCAACTCTTGAATTTTTACATCTAAATGATAAAAGTTTTACCCCCAATACACTATGACCCACTTCTGACTTCTTAAGTCTATGAGTTGGTATTGTAAGTACATTTTTATTCTTTGTATTATATCTATGATAATCACTATTTGTTTTAAATTTATTTAAGTTCTTTTAATAAAGAGCACAGAATTAAAAATAAAAAAGATTTATGACAGTCATTATTGCCAGTCTCTTAAATCAAGATTGACAGTGTGAACCAGGTTTGGCTCCCGTTATTCTTCTAATTATCTTTTTGATAAATAAGCAATGGATCTAAATTGACGTGTCCCAGGCAATAATAGCATAATTTAACCTGCTCTGAACAAGAGATTTGTAGACGAGCACAAGAGTTTCTTCTGGTAACGAGTCTTTTAACTTTCTAAAAACAAATAAGTACCTAGCAATACTTTTAGTCATTGTTGTGACATGGTCTTCCAATTTAATTTACCGTCAATAGTGACTCCCAGAAATTTTTACTGGTTGTTGTTGTAATCAAGTCGGAGACTTATGATTAATGACTGTGTTTTATCTTTATTTAGTATAAAGTCATGCTACAAACCAATATTCCATTTACTTAATCTTTGATCTCCTATTTTTTTCAGCTTAGTTTCGTCAGAATGGCGGGTGAGCTCAGGTTTGGAATCCATCTGCAAAGGTCAGGTAAGTCTCTATATCTTCTGTATTTAGTTAGGTCCATTAACATTGGCATATCATTCGTGCTTATTAAGGTAAAGAAAGGGCCTAAAAGGATCCCTGTGAACCCCTTTTATTAATTAATTATGTTCTGAACATACATTGTTGTTCTACGTATTGCACCTATGGTGAAAGGAATTCTTTGGAGTAACGAATAAGCGTTTCTTTATTTTAGAACGTTCACATTTTTAAGTAGAGTTGAAATACAAATACCTATCAAAGCTTTTTGATAAATCACAGCAGTAAGCCAAGTATGTTCACCAACTCTCTAATCCTTCAAGCGCTGATTCTAAGCTACTTTAAGTATAGCTCAATAGTAGGACCTCCTCCCTGTATCTCATACTGCTGTAGGTACTAGATAAGTTATTTGTTTCCATGGTAGAACTAACTGATCCTTCCACAGCTGCTTCTAGAAATCTTCCTCAAGTAAAGGAGTAATGCCTGAGAGGGACGGTAACTACAGGTAAGTCTTTCATTTCCTTTTTTCAACATGGGGGTTACTTTAGTTACTTTTAAACAGTTAGGGAAAATTCCCTCTTTTAAGCAAGCTATTGTATAAAAGCCGCATGGTGTTTGATATAAGTAAGATTTTCTTTACTAGACTATTAGTTAAGGCCATAACATCTCGCCAGTGACTTTTCATGTCTAAAACCATCTTAATTATGTTGTTCTGTTACAGTTGGAAGAACAATATATGTGTCTTGTATGCTGGTTTTGAAGAATACATACTACACTCTTGGCCAGAAATGTGGATCTAACACTAACGGATCTCATACTAAAAAGTTTTTTTCCCCGCCAAATCACCCAAATTAAAGGTTTCAAATGACAGACATCACCTTTAAAACACACAGAGTCTTGAGTGCCACGGAAAAAACAAACTACTTATTGCTTCATTCTGACTGATAACGTAGCTTGTTCGTGTAGTTTAGGAAGTCCTCAGACATGGGAGCAATCTCATTTGTGAACTATTTGAGCCTCAAAGATCTAGGTTATAAGCAGTGCAACGCATCCACAACAGTTACGTCTGGCCAGTGTCCTTGCTTGACCTCACCGACACCTTGGAATGAGATTTTATAACTATTTGTAAATTCCTAGATTTGATACCTCTCATTTTAACTTTGTAAATAATCTATTTACTTGTCCATTATTGTCCTTCAGCAAAATGGCCAGTCCGTATCTCTTTAATTTTGGATTTTCTTCTCAGCATCTGTTTCCTTAAGCTGCTTTAAATAGGTAGAAGCTGATTTAGATAGTTAATGATTAGATTTTGAGAACTATGTCAGTGATAGACTTGCCAAAACTATACACTATATAATAATATAAAGTATATATATATATATATAATAATATATATATATATATATATAATAATATTGTGCAAAGCCAGGGGATAATCAACTTAAAAATAAGTTCCTGGAACGCTAAAACTAGCTGAATAGAAAGGTAAAACAAAAGTAAAAGATGAGATAAGGAAAAAGGACTGTATTTTAGTAAAATAGTTAGCAAACAAGAAGGTAAGGAAAGTGGACTAGATAAAGTTTAAGCATTAAGTACTTAGAACTTGATACAACTTATTAAGTATCAAAAAGTAAGCATAAAAAACTCGGGTTAAAGTAACACCAAATAAATAATTGAATAATTAAATTAAATTAAGCATAATATAAAGCAGCGCAATAATAGAGCTTAATAATAATAACTTAATAAATAGAGCTTAATAAATAACTTGACAAGTGTCTTCGAATATGCCGGCAGATGGTACACTATATATGTCATCAATAAATATAAAAGTAAGATTAACTGGCTAAAGCTACTTACGATAAAAGTAAATAAAGCTGAAAAGATAATAAATAGTAGGCAAAAAGGATACTGAATAAGAATAAAGAATTTAACAATCGACATATATTCTCACTGGCAGCATATTCGAAGTCAGGAAAGTAAGAATAAATTAAACATAAAAAATAATTCTATATACTAAGGAGTTAGTAACTAAAACTAAAGAAGACGCGGAAGACTAGTAGGAAGATTAAATATAAAAGCTGAAGGTAATTACTGACAATGAAAGCATGCTGCATAGGTCGGCAGCACAGATGAAAGTAACATAGTCCAAATTAAAGCTGTTATCGATATCACCAACACATCCACATGAAAAAGAGCCCAAAGGCCGCGATCTTGACACACAAGAACTTACTAGTTCTTTAGTAAAAGTTTATATTTTAATTACGGTTGGGTTAACCTTTCACTACAACCAGGTTTTCTCTCACTGATCGCAAGACGGCGAAAACCGTTACTTTTAAGGTTCTATTGATAATAGAACAAAGCGGTTGTCCTTAAACGGCGTTACTGATTGGTATACTGCTTTATAGCTAATATAAAGACTTGACAATTATTGATCAAGTATAAGGAATAATATTATGCCTAAATTATTCCCCAAGTGAAGGCAGGTTTCTGTAAATTATAAATTATATCCAACGAACTTCTCCAGCGGCTTAATCTGATGGATTTCTATGCAAGACGAGTTACTGAAGGAAGGTTTCAAAATGTAACCTCAAGTAAACATGGCGGCAGGTTATGCACGGCTCCAGCAGCCTGTTTTCCCTGATTCTTTTACTGAAAATCATTTAGATTTAACATATTATGGTGAGATGGGCGATGTTGAAGCAGTGTAGTGAGATGACGGACGAAGAAAACTTAAAACTAAGTGTTAGTGCGCGATAATATAGTGGTACAAAAGTGGATAACTTATTGCCTGTTTACAGGAAAGTCCACGGCGTTAATAAACTTAAAATATATATGAAAAACAACGTAAGTACTCTAAATCATAAAGGATATACAGTAAACATATAAATAATAAAGTATAAATAAATAACAACTATTTACAAAGGACAGGGAAATGAAAGGAAGTGGGGCGGAGAAGAGACCCATTCCCAAATATATATAGTATATATATATATTATATATATATATATATATATATATATATATATATATATATATAATATATATATATATATATATATATATATATATATATATATATATATTATATATATATATACTTGGAGTCGATATCCCCTCCTCTGTCTCCTTCTATCATCTAAACAAATTAATAAGCTTAATCAATGATAGCTAGAAAAGGTGAGGCGATTGATGAACAACGCCACGACGTTGGGTCTCATTGTTGGGCCTCATTTTGTTTCTATACAGTGGTACACCGTTTGTGTACAACTGTAATCGTCCTGCAATCGGGGTACCGATAGAAGAACTTTAAATTTTCAGCAACAGAAGCGACAGGTGCCTAGTTAGTAGACTAACCTTTAATACTCCTGAACAAAGTGTAAAAGTATTAAAATTAATAATTTCACATTACGCAACTACTGGGGAAACAGAACTTTACATACGAGTCACAAATCACTTAAATCAAAACCACAAGTCTTACTGTATGGCTTCTATCGTGCAAAAATACAAGAAATGTGCAGTTCCACACAGCGAGAACTACAAATCTATGTAAACAAGGCTTTTATTGTGTAGAAATACAAGAAATGTGCAGTTTCGGCTTGAACTACAAATATCAATGTAAATACGGCTGATATCAAGAAGAACTTTGGAAATTAAAAAGAATTTAGAAGTTACAAAATAAACATAGCATATATCGCATAGTACTACAAAATTTGTGCAGTTTTATCCGGCGGGAACCACAAGTCCAAATATAAATATGACTTATATCACGCAGAAATACGAGATATGGACTGTTCCATTTTTTTATTGACTAAGAACCGAATATATATACGTCTTAATTTTAGATTAAACTCCTTCTGCAGCATTAGAACCGTAAGTTAGAAGATAAAGATATGCGAGAAGAAAGGAAATGTTTACATATCTACGACAGCTGATTAAACTTTCAAAGTCATAACAATTTCTATTTTTAAGTGAAAAAGCCGGAAAGAGAAGGGTCGTCGAACCCTTGGCCTGAAATCAGCTTCATAACTTTAATCATGACTCATAGATTAGGGCTCTCGGCTCTCCACAACATACTTATGCTGTTGTTCTATTTCAACAAATTCAGTTAATACAAAAACAAGAATTACAACAACGGAAGTAATATCACGCAATCGTTAAAAAAATCGTCAACTCAAGAACGCTTAAAATAAAGTGAAATTTTATTAGTCTTAGTACTCGTTAAAGATCCCTTACCCTAAATGAAACTGGGTATAGGCATAATTTAGGACCCTCGTTGTAGATTCATTATAATATTATACTGTTTCTGCCTTGTAGTTTAAAGTGTGTGGAGGTTTGATTAACAGTGAGAGCACGTGTTGTTCCCAGTTTTCACTAGACTATAAGAGTCAGTGAAAATATGTATGATTGCTTGAAAAAGCATGAGAGGAAGCATAGAAATTCACGGCTCTTCTGTCTAGATTAGATGTAATATACCTACACTTGAAATTAAAAGGAGTGGAACACTATCTTAGGGAGCTGGCAAAAAGGGCCCAACAACGTGGCCTACTTGCCTGGTAGTTACTACCACTCCCTCCATATCACTATCACTATCACCATGACGTACCACTGTTTACATCATGTGCATCCCATGTTCTGAAACATTGAGGAGCGAGTTATTGAGGTATAACATAGAGAAACCCATACATCGAAAAAAAAGTTCCGAGGCATTTATAACAATTTCCACAAATAGTATAGGAAGAGAAATACTTCACAATTCCTGATGCGTGCCACAAATAATTAAGATAAGTCCTAAATTATTAAACTGCTAAAACTGCCTCGGGGTAAATAGATTTAAGAAACAATCTACCACTACCATTCTACTGTTTCATTCAATACCACCTGTTATAAATCTTCCAGAAGAATCCGGAAGAATGTAAAGAAAAAAGAAAAATAAGAAGAAACATCTTAAACTATTTGATAATTCACAAGCATTGTACAATCATAATCCAAATAATTCTTGAAAAAATAAACAAATCTATAAAGTATATAATTTCACCAGAAAAAGATACTCACATTCTAATATTTACTGGCATATAGAATTAGGATATCTATAAAACACTACATAATATACATACATACATATATAATATATATATATATATATATATATAATATATATATATATTATATTATATATCTATATATATATTATATATATATATATTATATATATATATATATATATATATATATGTATGTATATAGTGTCCGCGACTAGTTAACAGTGTGCCTAGTTCATCTAGACCAACTAGACTCTGGCTTGACTCACAAAATTAGACGCAGCACACACAACGTTTGGCTTTTGTAGTTATTTTAAAACTCTTGAAAATCACTATAAGATTTAATTTAAAATTACAAACTAAATTTATTAAAATTATATATATATATAACAATCTTTTATAATAATAATAACTTACAGGAGGTGAAGCGAAGAGATTTAGAGAATTTTCGACATATGTCTTCTTCGGTCAGGTGTGAGTCACTCTGGACTTCCTAACCTTACCTGACCGAAGAAGACATGTGTCGAAATTTCTCAAAACCCCTCTAAATCTCTTCGCTTCACCTCCTGTAAGTTATTATTATTATAAAAAGATTTGTTATGTTATACTTTTAGTATTTTTCCTTTTTCCTTTGTAATTATATATATATATATATATATATATATATATATATATATATTATATATATTATATATATATATATATATATATATATATATATATATATATATAATATTATATATATATTATATATATATTATAAAAAAATAATAAAGAGACTACAAATAATACAAGGTAACAGTCAAAACGTCAAGGGACTCCTTCTGAACAAGCCCGCGAAGCAGTATAGTGGCCAAATTCACGGTAAGCTTAACCGAAAGTTTTTGAGGTTTCCCAATTCTCTTTATACATTATCTCTTCATTTTAAAAAATAAGCCAATCCTGTATGAGTATCTCATTCAAGCGAGACGTGGTTCATTAAATCTGTACTAATATTTAAAAGTAATATTTTTTTTTATAAATGATAATATAAATGCAAAGACAATCATGGTAATTGAATACATTGTCTAGCTCGTTGAATTTAAGTTACAAATTAGTAAAAAAAACTGCATAAATTGACGCATTTTTTAGTGAACGGAATTTAAATATAGAATTGTACTTGCAAATTTAAATTGATATTGTCTGAGACATCAAGGCATTAACATAATTATTACAGTGTATTGGGATGTTTATAAGAATTAGAATTAATGACTCTAAAATATAACATTAAATTATCTCTGATATGAAAAGGAGTGTAATAAAGTTGTACAAATGCTAAGCTCGTGAAATAGAAGTTGGATCTAAGTCTTCTAAGACGACTTGCTTAGCTCTTCATTGCTAAATACTAATGCTTAGAGGCTGTATCAAGCCATTAACAGGTTAATCCAGTCAAATAACCTTCATTTATCTCTACTGGCACAAGGTGTGATAGTGTTCTATAATCTTCAGGGAGTTATGAACTAAGGCCCCCATATAATTGGGCATAATAGACTTTGAACAAGATTTTTTTCTCTTTCAAAAGTAAATAGCATTTTTCCCACAAGCACATTTTTTAAATTTTTCCAAAATCCCATTTTTCTTTGACCCCATACACCCTTATTGCCTCTGGTGTGCCAGGTTTAAAATGCCTTTCCTGAAAATTTCTGAATAATACCGTTTGCTTCGCAGAATTTGTAAACTCTCCCTCTTTAAACTGAGCCGCATTGTCACTAACAATAACCTTGGGTAACCCGTACCAAGCAATAACGCTCAAGCATTTTAATTGTTTTCTTACTAGTCATAGCGGATGCTTGAAACACCTCCATCCACTTACTGTATGCATCCACCATCACTAAGTAATAACTCCCCATGAATGGTCCCATATAATCTATATGAATACGTTCCATGGGTTCAGAAAGGTATTCCCATTTATGCAACGATACTTTAGGAGGATTGTTCCTTGTGATTTGACACTCTCTACAATTTAATATTAAATTCTCAATGTCCCTCTCTAAGTTAGGTCAACAAACAAAACTTCTACTTAGAATTATAGTTTATGATATCCCTTAATGTCCCTCATGGAGCTCCTGCAAGACTCTAGCTCTACGTACTGCAGGAATATAGACCCTAGTGCCCAAAAATAAGCAATCATTTTGTAGCGTGAAATCTGTTATACTATGTCCAAAACAATTGCACTTACTTATTTCTAACCGGCTCTAAATATAGCCAGCTTTCAATCTTAACAATCATCATCAGTGGCAATAAATCCAAAGAAAGTAAAAAATGAATCAATGGGATTTATTTCTTTTTTAAGGGTTGAACAAGATAGCTGTGCCCACTGCAAGATTTGGAACCAACTCCCTAGTGAACAAAATGTGAATTACATGCCATACCAAACAGAAACCGCATTTGTCCCCGTACTTGGTTAATATCTAACTAAGTTTTCATATTGGACAAAAAGAAGATCTTTACTGGATTATCTCATTATCTAATCCCGTAACCCCACCATGCTTATTCTTTCAATAATCAAGAAAAAATCAAGAATGAATACACGTTAGCAATTACTTTAACCGTAACGCGTGCTAGTGTGTGAATTGAATGTGTCTGTGTGGGAGTGTATTGCGCATGCCTGTGTGTGTGACTGTGTCAGAGTAAACATAGAAAAGCAGTGAAAGCGTATCGCTCCAGTTCCTTTAATACATTCAATAAAGAAAATGAAATTATAAGGTATTTAATTAATTTTTTTAATGTTTACAAAAACAGTTTTAACAAAGAAGTTTTTGGATTGCAGAGTGGCACAAAGACTCGGATGGAATTCAGTTTGGAGTACAAAAAACGTATTAAATATTAGACATCATAATTAAAAGTGGTGTGTATATTATAAAGTGCGGCTTTCAAGACTGCAAGAAATTCTACATAGGGAAACTGGGCGCAAATTTTCCACCCATTTCAACGAACACCTGAAAGGCCCAACGAATTTTTATGCCCACATTAGTACGGATGCACATGGTAAGGACGGTCATGAGGTTGGTTTTCTGCACTTTGAGAACAAGGGCGAAAGATCAGGAGGGAAGAATTTTGAAATTAGAAGGGCCCTAGAATACAACGGTGATAATTGTTTAAATGATAAGACTGACGGAGGGGGCTCGGTTATAATTCAAGCTTTAGCGAGTTCCATTAAACCTCCTTCAGTCAGACTCCAACATCTCACCGGTAACTTCCCTTTCTTACTTTATTTATTATTTATTCACATTTATCATATTTTCATTCTTTATTTATTAATTTACTTATTAACAATTATATTTGTTTATTATCCTATCATATTCATTATTTAATTTATTTTTTACTTTATTTATTTATATATACTTATTTATTTGTTCTTTATGGATTCTTTTAGCTTTGATTTTTTTTAATTTTTAACTTCGTTTTTTTTGGACCTTTTATTAAGGGGATCCCGCAAAGAGTGGGGGTAAAAATCAATTAAACGGAAATATCTCTAGTTCTAAGCAAAATATCAAAATTATAAGACGGTACTTCACTTCTAATTTTTATTCTGCACATTTTAAGACTCATTCCAACCTTCTGGAGCAAAAAACAGTGGCGCAATTTGAGAACTACAATTTTTAAAGTAGTTCTTAAATTGCGCCACTGTTGTTTGCTCCAGAAGGTTGAAATGAGTCTTAAAATGTGCAGAATAAAAATTAGAAGTGAAGTACCGTCTTAGAATTTTGATATTTTGCCGAGAACCGGAGATATTTCCATTTAAGTGATTTTTACCCCCCCCCCTCTTTGCAGGATCGCCTTAATGTGTTAAGATTAGGTTATTTATATTAAGTAAAAGTTATGACAGTTATGAAAGTTGTGTCAGTTATATTGTTAAGTTATGATTGTTACTTGTTTAGGCACTGTAGATGGCATTATAGTCGAAAGCCGGCTCTGCTCAGGGTTAATAAAAGCTTATTGGTGGAAAGACGAAGTTGGTGTTGTTAATATTAATATTGAAGCTCAGAATTTAAGATATTTTGTAAGTTCGATTTTCACAAAAAAACAGGCCTGAGGAGTCTCTTACTTAGCACATGCACATGGTTTGTAGGAACAGGGTTTATTTTATGAATAAGACCTAATCAAGTAAACTAGGCTTAAGCAAATCCTTAAGCATTTATTAAGCCTTTATTCAAAGGATCTTGAATAAAGGGAATAACGCAATAGAAAACTTTTTTTGACCCCATGGACATAGTATGGGATAAAAAATAGGAGCTATCTTACCTTCCCTAGGTCATAGCAAAAAAAACGCAAAACGCAGGTTTAATAATAAGGATAAGTAGAATTTGCTACTCAAATTTCTTCTGTGCTTGTATTTATTGTGATTCTAATTACCATTAGAGGTTGTAATTAATCAATTAAAAAAAAGCAGTTATAATGAGAAAATATATTTATTTTCCTATTTGTTTATAACCTTCTCAATAAGGAAAACAATAGGAACCAATCGGGAGGTAAGTTTGCCTCTAAATTTAGGACCTGCGCAGTTTATGTAATGATTGTAACCATGCGTAGTTCGTACTAAGCATGAGCAATTTGTTTTTGTTGATATACTTATAGTGATGGAATCTTCTCTATATTATTATCCTCAGCGGGGTCACTTTTTAATATAATAGACTTATTGCATCACCACTTTATTCATCTCTTGATCAAATCAAAATTAATGCATAGAGATATTATTGACTTTATCAGTAGAATTTTAAAACATAGAAAACGTAATCTCATCGCCTTCGATTATAGATTATATAATAAGATAAACGGAAAAAATGTACTGTAACTTATAGAATAGAGTGCTTATAATACAAGATATAACACAAATAATTTGACGAAAGCAACAAAGATTGAATATTTATAAACTTAACATACTCTTAAAGAATGTTACAATGAGGTTACACAAATCCCCTAAGAGCCAAAAAAGGATGTTTCAAGCCTTGCAAGGTATTGAGAAGGGGCATGGCCCCTCAAGTAAAATACATCTTAAAGCTTGAATATAAAATCAAAAAGTACTTTACATCTAAATAATGCGAAAAATCGGAGCGGAATATGGATTAAAGGAAAGAATTCTCCGTATAAAGTATACCGATAGTGTCCAAGTGGCATAAAAACCCCCCTATTGACCTAAAATTCTTATAAACCCTACAAGATCCAATTTGTTCTCAGAAGTGGTCTGGAACACAATGGATGGACGAACAATCTCAAAACTCTAAAATTTTTGTACTTTGACTTTAGAATACAGTTTAAGCTTTAGGGTTGAGGCCTAAAAGCCTAGTTCAGCGCTTCGAAACTTGTTTTAATTTCATTTTTTTGAGGTAGTACGTAATTGAGCACTTTATTGGACCGTTTTTAAGATGAGAAGCCAATCATTATTGTTATAGGAGGTTATTTAGTACTTTTCACCTCCGAGGACAATAATGAATGTAAAAAAACTCCTAGGACGTAAAAGTAATTCATATATTGACGCCATTACTGTAATGTAGCGTGTTCAAAAAACAATCTGTGTAAAACCTTCATGAGGTTCTTTAAAAACGTTCATTTGTTTCTGTTTTTATTCGTAGACTATTTTTTTTCGTTTTTAAAAGGTGTTCTAATTGACAATTTTTGTGTGTTTATTTGTAAAGCTTTTAAAAGTGTTAGTAAACGTGTGAAGCTATGGATGAATTCAATGACGACGATAATATGGAGTTAATTGGACGTTTGTTTTTTTTTCAATTAAGTATATACGCAGTTTATTTAATGAGTGCTACCTCAAAAAAAATAGTGTATGCCATCCGGCTGAGAATGTCTTTATGTCTAGGCAATTTTTCCCGACTCGCTTCGCTCGTCGGTAAATCTAATTGCCGTGACATAAAGACACACTTCTCAGCCTTATGGCATAAATAACTATTATAGTTTAAACTACCATATAAAGGAGGAAAAATTCAAACATTCACACAAAAATTAAGCAATAAGTTAGGTATGTCCATTTATGGGACTACGAGACACTATTTCTAGTCTGGTTTTCCACCCGTAGGGCCCCCACCTACTCAAGGGGGTGCTAGCAGGCCCACCCAATACTAGAGAACTCTATCTATCAAACAGAATACTAAATATTGGCCGCTAGCCCACAACAAAAATGATAATACAACAAAATAATAATTTCTATTAAGTAGTTTTTATTTCTCTTACTTCATTGAGCAAACTTGAATTTACGGCAAAGAAAAAAAGAATATTAAGTTACAAGGCATGGATATAATATAGTAGTACCCATAGTAGTATATACAGTAGATACCTCCTATCGATTGAATTTCCATACATCAAAAAAGTAACCAGAACATCTTCGATTATTATAGTAATCATATAAACAGTACGAAATTACAGAAACAGTACAAATACAGTAATTATTATAATAATCATAATAAACAGAACAAAATAACAGTAATAATTAAAATAATCATATAAACAGTACAAATTTACAGTAATTATTATAATAATCATATAAACAGTACAAAATTACAGTAATTATTATAATAATCATACAAACGGTACAAATTTACAGTAATTATTATAATAATCATATAAACAGTACAAAATAACAGTAATAATTAAAATAATCATATAAACAGTACAAATTTACAGTAATTATTATAATAATCATATAAACAGTACAAAATTACAGTAATTATTATAATAATCATACAAACGGTACAAATTTTACAGAATTATTTAATAATCATATAAAACAGTACAAAATAACAATAATAATTAAAATAATCATATAAACAGTAACAAATTTAACAGTAATTATATAATAATCATATAAACAGTACAAAATTACAGTAATTATTATAATAATCATACAAACGTACAAATTTACAGTAAATTATAATAATCATATAAACAGTACAAAATTACAGTAATTATTAAAATAATCATATAAACAGTACAAAATTACAGAAAATTATTATAATAATCATATAAACAGTACAAAATGACAATAACTATTATAATAATCATATAAACAGTACAAAATGACAGTAACAATTAAAATAATCATATAAACAGTACAAAATTACAGTAATTATTATAATAATCATATCAACAGTACAAAATTACAGTAATTATTAAAATAATCATACAAACGGTACAAAATTACAGAGAGAAACACAATATATTTACAAAAAAATACATAGTGGGGCTGCTCATATACAATGAGCGTACATTAAAGCGTACATTGTTTATATTAAATAATCATATAAACAGTACCAAATTGCAATAACTATAGTGTAATAAAACGTTTAAGATACAAAACAATATGCGAAAAGCCGACAAAGATTTATTTATTAAAACCTCGGAGTAGGTTATGTTAGGTTACACAGAGCCCCTCAGAGACCCAAAAAGATTTTTGGGTTTTCAATGTATTGAGATAGGGTATGCCCTTTCATTGTTTCTATGGTTACAAGGCTATAATAATCAGAATAATAAAATAAGGGCGGACACAATAATTTTCCAACACATACCGTAGGTATATACGAAAAAAGAAAAATATAAAAAGTTCCGAGGTACGGGGTACCTCGGAACTTTTTCTAATTACATCATATTTGCTACGCTCATCCTCCCTGCTTCGGACTCGCTTCGCTCGTCCTCAGAAATACAGTTCATCAAATTTATACAGCAACGCATAGTGAATACATTTGTTTCATACCCAGCGGCTTCAATCCGTTTCAAATTTCAATCCGATCATTATTGCGGGTTAATGATGTCATAAAAAAATAATTTTCCGAATAGCTCAACTACAGCGGTAGACTAATGTTTTTACGAAATTTCAACTCTCTTACACTGGGCGCTACGATGATAACAAACACACACACACATACAGACAGACAACATTGCAAAAACCACTCAGGAGGACATAAAAACGCCTGAAACGGATAATTCCGGTTTCATCCCGGTTTCGGATTTTTTTTGCTAACACAATACGTTTCCTACATACATACGGTATAAATGAGAAACTGTACAAATTTAAAACAGTAAAAAAGAAAATTAGCAATTTTGAAACGACTGCAGCTAATTTAACAATTTATTTATCAGTTGTTCAAGAAAAATATCAAGGAAACTGAGGAGTAATAATTATATATTTTACAATACATTCAATACAGATTAACTTTAAATTTCTAAAGCATAGAGTATTTAAAAACATAGAGACACTCATATTAGTTCATGCTGTAATAGTAGTTAGAAACTAAATGATGTGCAACATAAAAAACTAATTTAATTCCCCCTCATTCTCTCAGAAGAGAAGGAGGCGGGGTCAAAAAATTAAGAGGGGGCGTGACGTCACGAACAGCAGCACCTATTTATATTTTATAATAAACAAAAGTAAAAATGTAACATATAACCTTTTAGGTTCCTTTTCTGTTTATATCGATAAATATCTTAGAATAATACTTATATATAGAAGGAGCACAGGACCGTAAACACAATGTAATTCCACTGATAACACGAAAGCCGGTTGACCGGTGGCCTTAGTAGGGGTACCATCCTAACAACAAAACATTTTTTTAAATATGTGTCATCAATATCTATTAATGAAGAAAGATTGTAAAGAACAAATATAATAACTTAAAACACCTGCTGAGTATTTAATAAAACTGGTCTTAGATGGCAAAAGGGGGGCGGAATACAAGAATCTACATCTAGTTGACGAGGACTATTTTTAATATAATTTTAATTAAATACAATTTAAAATGCTTAAAATATTGCAGTGAACCGATATTTATATTAGTATTTTATGAATAATCAATCATTAATTAATAATAGAACATAATAATTCAGCAACCGGAAGTATTGCCAACTTTATTTTAGAATATTGTATATTATTAGGGTGGCAGCATTACTTAAGTGCACCAGTGAACCGCGTTTCGTGTTATCAGTAGTGATCCTTCGATATATAGTATTTTTCTAAGATAAATATCTTAATGACTCAATCCTATATTATAGTTATAGCATATCCACAACACTACACAGGTTATGATAACTCCAAACATGAGTATCCTAGTTACTCATGATTCATAATGGGTGAACAAGGTCCTGCATATCCTTTCCAATGTGATGATGATGTGAGACATTAGTTTATCTATCAAGAAATGTGAAATGGTTTAGGAAGGCAGAAATGTATTCTATTTGGAACAGGATCAACACGAGGTGGAAACGAAGTCTTTAAGATGGCAGTGCCTTCTCACCTCAATCTATCGTAGCAGGAGTTTTATGAGGATAACTGGTTACTGCAAGTACAAGGGTTGGGTTCACTGATGATTACATTGTACTACAAGTGTACACTGATGATTACATTATATTGCATGAGGTCACTGATGATTACATTGTACTACAAGTGGTCACTGATGATTACATTATATTGCAAGTGATCACTGATGATTACATTGTACTACAAGTTGTCACTAATGTTTACATTGTACTACAAATGAACACTGATGATTACATTGTACTAAAAGTGGTCACTGCTGATTACATTGTGCTACAAGTAGTCACCAAATAATAAATTAAATCTAATTATGGTTTACTGCGAAATTCGGCAGTGTTTTTTACTTGTCTCTTTGTCCTAAAGACTAAGTCCATCAGTAACTTCTTTGACTCGAAACAATGTTACTCTGTTTGTAGATCACTATGTCAATAGGCTCTTTCATAATTAATTAAAATACCGCTAATTATATAATTAGCTAATTATACGCGGTCGTATAGTACTGGACTTCGGCACCGGAGGTCCGGGGTTCACAGCCCGGGTTATGCTCTCAGTTTTAATGAAAAGAATTTGATGTAAAAAGATTTCGCCAACTTTAGCTTTACTGTGAGCATAGTATATGTGACCCACCCGAGTCGGTGGTTCGATCCCAGTCGGGGCCTCTAGAATTTTCATGCGAGGGATAGAAAACCTTTAACAAGCCGTCCTTCGAAAGAAACGTTCAGCAGGTTGTTTCGTGCCTGTGCAATGTAAGGTATTCGTAAAAGATCCCTGACCCTAAATGAACCTGGGTTCAGGCAAAATTTAGGACCCTAATAGTAGTTTATATTAAATATATATGTTTCTGTCTTATTGTTTTGAGAGCAGAAAACCTTGGTCTGGCAGTGGGGCACGTGCTGTTTCTAGTTAAAGCTATAAAAACTAGAGGAAATCACGGCTCTTCTGTGGAATAGACGTAAAATGCCTGCACCACGACATTCATAAGGTAGAACACTATCTTCTAAGGGAGTCAGCAAAAAGGGCCCAACAACGTAGCCTACTTGCTAGTTGCGGTCTAATAACCTCTCCCTAATTACTACCACTATCACTAAGTTTTAATTTTATAAGTCGCATTATTAAGTAAAACTTTATAAGCCATTAACTAATAAGTTATCTTAGTAAAAATAACACATTATAATATAAAAATAAAGTCTGCACTTTTATTACTATATTTTACTTAGTCATTTCTTTAATTTTATGTTGAAAAGAAATTTCAAAAGAAAATACTTCTGGTGCCCGAACACTTTGTTACTCCATTCCTTTCTTAACTTAACGAGGGAATTCATTAATTTTAAGCCCAACTCTGACAAAATCATGACAAACAAAAAGTTGCCCCTTTTTAATCCCAACTCCGTTAAACAGTTTTCCAATTAACCTTGTTTTTTGTTGTCTTCTCGTTTATTTCAGCTGGTACAATTTCTTCATTATATTCTTGTCAAAATATTACAATTAAAAAAATCGGGTACGGGTTACCTCAGAACTTTTCCTCATCCTCCTACTTCAGACTCTCCCTACTTCGGACTCTAATTCCTCAATCCTCCCTACTTCGGACTCTTAATTTCCTCATCCTCCTACTTCGGACTTAATTCCTCATCCCCCTACTTCGGACTCTTAATTTCCTCATCCTCCCTACTTCGGACTCTTAATTTCCTCATCCTCCCTACTTCGGACTCTTAATTTCCTCATCCTCCCTACTTCGGACTCTTAATTTCCTCATCCTCCCTACTTCGGACTCTTAATTTCCCTCATCCTCCTACTTCTCTTAATTCCTCATCCTCCCTACTTCGGACTCTAATTCCTCTCATCCCTCCTACTTTTCTTAATTTCCTCCTCCTACTTCGACTCTTAATTTCCTCATCCTCCCTACATCGGACTCTTAATTTCCTTCCTCATCCCTCCTTACTTCGGACTCTTTATTTCCTCATCCTCCCTACTTCGGACTCATAATATACAAGTCGTTAAATTATATTACCTTCGGACTCTCTATTCTCGTCCACAGATAGTAATAAATACACCCGTTTCATTTTTATTTATTTATTTACATACTTGAGGTTACTTTATTACAAAGTTTTTCAATTGTCAAAATTTTACAATGAAATGAAATAATAAATAAATACAAATTGATTGTAAATTATTACATAGACTGCATAAGCTTAGACAGCATAACTTGAATAACAAACTTGATTAAAAAAACAAAAAAAAAGCATAACATTACATGAGAACATTTAAGTTTAGTTATGTTTAAACTAAACATTTAAAGTGGGTATACTAGGTTATCAGCTAAAAATTCGTTAACACTATAGTAGGCTTTCTCAAGCAACAATGTTTTAATGCTTTTTTGAAAGTTTTGGGTGGAAGTTCAACTATTGAAGCGGATAATTTAATTTTAATTAAATTTAAATTAATTATTAATTTTAATTAATAAATTTAATTAAGGCATCTTATTCTAATATAGTTTGGGGACTGATGTGATTTGTTGAACCTACAAGTGGGATGTTCATTCCCAGCAGACACTCATCCAGGCACTGACCTTTCTCGATGCTTAACTTTCATGATCCAACAAAAATCATGGAGATACTTGTCGAATTGAAACGAAACTTGGTGTACTTATTTATTATGTATAAATATACACATATGCTGATTTTCAATTCAATCTTTATATTGCAAAAAAGCTATAGTAAAAATAATGCTATTTAAGAATAAATTGACTAAAATTTTCCATAAAAAGAGTGTTTTTTCCGTCAAAATCGGATATCTACAACTAAAGTTATTAGATTTGTTAAATGCCCAAAAAATGCACAAAAAGTTAATATTTTGTATAAATTAACCATTTTTGACGTTTTTGATAGAGCCATAACTTTAGTTATAGTCATCCGATTTTGATGATTAAACACTTGTTTTACAAAAACTTTTATCAGCTTTAAAAAATGTTCTTTTCATGCTTTGCACAAGACCCATAAGTAACCACTTATTTCTCTAAAACTGAAATTAGTTAAATTTTATAAAATTTTCAGCATGCGCAATCATATGAAGGGCTCCACTCTGGATAGGCAGACTATGTTTTTCTTCATAATTTAAGGTATATTTTCAAAAAAATTTGGTTTGAAGTAGTACAAAATGAGTCACATTTTTCAGGTCCAGCTCTAGGTCTATTAGTAAAATATCCAAAATCTAAGGACTAAAAGAATAATCCAAAAAAAGATGAGGAGGATATAATAAAAGAGGAAAAAGAGGAAAATTTATTTTACAGGTCTAATGTCTTGATTAGAGGTTTTCATCCCTTCATTTCCCTATAAATATTTAAGTATTTATTTCATCCTTCCCGTCTCTTATCATTTATTTATTCATCTCATTCCAAAAACCTAATCCCTCATTTCATTTTGTAATTTAATATCGATTTTAATATTTTTCAATTAGTCTTTATAATTAATAATTTTCAGTATTTTCTGGAGTTATTTTTAGTGGCAAATAAATTAAAACGGGGCTTCATTAATTTCAATTTAAAGTAAGAGATTACATTATTATACCCGTGAATTATTTTTGCTTCTCCTCATTAAAACTGTAGGTATACAGGAAAATATATGAGTTCGTATTAAAATTCCGAAACCTATATTCTACTTGAATTATTTGTTCCAGGTGTTTTTAAGACCTCTTGACTGGTTTTACTTAGTTCCGTTTCTGCATGTATGTGTTTATGTGTCTTCTATTGTAGTTTACAGTTTGTGCTAATTAATACTTAAGACTTGTGACTTAAAAAGATAAGAGCATATTAAAAAATTCTCAAGAAAATAATTGTTTTTATCCACATTAATTTAGCATATTTAGCATTTATTGGTAAAGCAAAAATTAATAAAACGCGGAAAAACGATATTGAAATGATGATTTGAAATCAGCTTCTTCCACTAAGTTCTTCTACAATAAATAATCTCTTTTTTCCAAACAATAAAAAAACGCGATAAAGTACGAATGCGTCAATAGTTTACATTTTAGCCACCGAAGTGTCCACTCAGCGCTAGCGTCAGTCTTACGTTTTGATCCTATTTATTTAATTCCGAAAATAGAAACTTGAATTTGATAAAAAATTAAACTCATTTTTTTGCAATCTTTCTCCTTCAAAAGTATTAAGAGCAAACCAGGTTGATATATATCGACTGTAGTAACGCCCATATCTATCGAAGTAAGAAATAATAACCCAGGATGGAGCAAAGATACAAAGGGATGGATGGCCTCAAGTATAGACCCACTAAGGCCTAATATCTATAAGGGAGCTTTCTTTTGTTCTATTATTTTGGACCCTTAGTATGAAATATGATCGCACAAAGCCCTTATAAAGTGAAAGAAACATATCGTATTTTTTCCACAAACAATTTTTTCGCAAATAACACTTTGTTAATGCATTGAAGTTCAGCTTCTACTCCTAAAACTTACTCGCACTGAAGAAAGATGAATTGCAAAATTATCAGCAAGAGCCGGGCCTAAATAATGTAACTCATTGTGTACTACTTCAAACCAAATTTTTATGAAAACACACCTTCAATTATAAAGGAAAAGCACAGTCTGCCTATCCAGAGTGAAGCCCTTCATATAAATGCACTCGCTCAAAATATTAGAAAATCGAACTAATCTCAGTTTTCTTGCAATAAGTGGTTCCCTATAGGTAGTGTGCAAAACATAATGAGAACATTTTTTAAAGCTGATGAATTTTCCTATAAATCGAGTGCTTGTTTGTCAAAATTGGATAACTAAAACTAAAGTTATGATATTTCTAAATAGCCAAAAAAATACATAAAAAGCCAATATTTTTTCAAAGAAATTCGCTGACTTTGCATAAATTAACAATTTTTTTTGGTGTGTTTTAAAGAACCACAACTTTAATAATAATAATCTAACTTTATATGCCAAAAAAATACATAGTTTAAAATTACAAAAATTTGTTAACACTAATTATTAATATATATTTAAAGTGTACAATATTCTTATAATTAAAAAATGTATGCTTAATATGTGCTACGCCTCCATAAGTATAAAACTTGATGCTTTTCATTTTATTTATCATGCTACAATAAATTTATAAGGAACTACTTTAGGTTTCGATATAAGTATGATATTATTTTATTTTAGTCAAAGTTAAAACTAGAACTATTATTAGTAAAAAAAAAAAAAAACTACAATACTAATTTTTAATGAATATATAAAATATATTTCTGTTACATCCTTAGCAAGATGTTCTTATATGGATTTTAACGATTATAATTTATAGACTTTAGAAATGATATTTCACTTACACAAAAGAAACGGAAGGAAAAAACGTGTCCGTGCCGGCCAATTTACTACGAGTGATTTCTGCAAAGCATTGTGGGAAGACGTGCACAGATCTTCTTTTAGCCCTCATCTGGCGCGAAATTTGAATGGCGCGAAATTTGAATTAAACTATTTCAATATGTAACACCTCTCCCTTCCTAGAGGTTCTTTAAATTTAGAAAATTGAAATTAAATCATGAAAAAAAAATTGAAATTAAATGCACTAACTTCTGCTAATTAGAAAATTAAAATTTACTCTAAATTTGTAAAGAAATTTAACTTAAAATTTATTCAACTTTAATTAGTTCCAAATAATAAAGGAAAAACTTTATTTCAAAAATTTGTTAAATTTAACTTATAATGAATCTTCTAGAATTTTAACAATTATAGCACTTTACTAATCCAACCCGTCCACGACACTCGCGTCCAGTAGACTTTCGTTATAGCGGTTGCTACTCTCTTCTTTGAGCACACATTTTCTCTTTGGACGTCTACGCCGAGTTAGAGCAGGTTTCTCAAAGTTCCCTGTTTGCGTATCTGAGGCTTTTCGTCCTTCTGGATCGAGTAACAGTCGATGTTTTTTAATTCTCTCTAATGAATTAGAAGGTAAAACAGGTGATCCTAGCAGTTAATCAATATGTCTTTTGTGAATTATACCTGTATCCCTTTCCCTAACTTCATACGATAGAGGTCCAGTTCTCTTGACTACATCTCCCAAAACCCATTTGGGTCCACGAGATCTAAAATTCTTCAATCTTACTGGCGATCCAGCCTGGAAAGATCTTGCCCCTAAAGGGGTGGTGAAGACAGGTGGAGGTCTTTCCTTGTCATACGGAGAAGTTGCACCAAGTGCTGTGCGAAGCTTCCGCCCAAACATCAGCTCAGCTGGTGTCTTTCCAGTAGCAGCAGAGGGTGTTGTATGAAGTCTTAAGAGAACTCTTGATATTTTTGTTTCCCAGTCGCCATCAGAAAGTTTTTTTAACGCCTCTTTTGCTGTTTGGACTGCTCTCTCCGCGAGTCCGTTAGATGAGGGATGATATGGAGAAGTATATATGAATTCGATACCGTTCTTAGAGAGAAAGGATTGAAATTCAGTTGATGTAAACACTGTTGCATTATCAGAGACTATTGTTTGTGCTAGACCAAAAGTTGAAAACAAACGTCTTAGAATTTGAATGACGGCTTGTGAGGATGGTACGGTGACACTTCGTATCTCAGTCCATTTAGTCATGGCATCCACAATAACTAAAAACGTTTTACCATAAAACGGCCCAGCAAAATCAATGTGAAGTCTCACCCAAGGTTTTGTTGGTACTTCCCATTTCTGTATTGGAGCTCTAGGAGGATGATGTCGATTTTCTTGGCAAGGCTCACAGTGCTTTATTAGTGTTTCAATTTCACTATCAATTCCAGGCCACCACACATATGAGCGAGCAATTGCCTTAGTTGCCACAACGCCTGGATGGTTAGCATGAAGAGAAGACAATATCTCTTGTTTGAGCTTTTCAGGAATGATAACTCGGAGGCCCCAAAGCAGACAGTTGTTATGTGTTGACAACTCATCACGTTTGAGCCAGTATGGTTTGAACTTATCAGGAAGTTTCTGTGGCCAGCCCTGACGGAGCCATCTCAAAACTTTCGATAAAATGTTATCTTTAACAGTGTGTTCAGCAATTTCTGTTGCTGAAATTGGGCATCTTGTTGAATTATCCAACATGAATATAGTGACTTGTTCGTCTTTTACAGGACATTCCTCCGGTGATCTAGAAAGTAAATCAACATTCTTATTTTGAGAAGCTGGTCGACACACTAAATCATAGTCATAACCAAAAAGAAATTGTCTATACCTGCTTAATTTAGCCGAAATAATGTCAGGAGTCATCTTATTAGGATTTAAAATTGATATTAATGGTCGGTGATCGGTAGTTAATGTAAATTTTCTTCCAGCAAGGTATTGATGAAAAGTTTTGACTGCTTCAACAAGGGCCAAGGCTTCCTTGTCTAGTTGTGAGTAATTTCTTTGTGTTTTTGACAGTGTGTGTGATGAGAAAGCAACTGGATGTTCAGTTCCATCATCAAACTTAACTGCTAGAATAGAACCAATTCCATAAGGTGACGCATCAGCACTCACGACTATAGGTTTCTTATCATCAAAATGAGTCAGGACTGGAGCAGATACTAATTTTTGTTTGAGCTTAGAGAAAGAATCTTGATGGATATCAGTCCAAGACCATGGTGTATCAGCATCAAGCAATCTATGTAGGGGCTCAGCAATGTTGGCTCGTCCTTCAATACATCTAGCATAAAAATTAATACCGCCTAAAAAAACTTGTAACTCCCGTTTATTTGTAGGAGGCTTAATATTACACAAAGCAGATACCTTTTGAGGCAGAGGACGGATACCGTTTTTATCAATAAGGTGTCCTAAGAACTCCATGGAATCCACTCCAAACATACATTTATTTTTATTCACTCGCAGATTTGCTGTGGCTAATCTTTGTAACACCTCTTTGAGTCGCTTATCGTGTTCAATTCTATTTTACCTTGATTTTTATGTTATCAAGATAAACATGAACGCCATCAATTCTAAGAGTAAAGATTCCATGTATTTTTGAAAAATTCTGGGAGCTAACGTGACCCCATCTAATAATCTCAATACTTCAAATAGCCCAAAAGGAGTACTAATAGTTAATATTTTTGAAGTTTGTTCATCCACACGCAATTGTTTATAAGCGTTTTGAAGATCTATTTGAGAAAAACATGTACCTCCATTAAGTGACGCCAGAGCCTCTGAGACCGTAGGTAACGGATAAGCTGAGTCCAAAACAGCTTTATTTACAGTATTTCTGAAATCCCCCACTACCCTGACAGACTTATCACTTTTGTGGACAAATAAGACAGGAGTTGCCCATTCAGATTGCATGACAGGTTTTAACATGTTCTGAGATAACATCCAATTAATAGCCTCAGCAGCTGACTCTCGAAATGCAAACGGAGTTTTTCGAGCTTTGAAAAATACCGGTTTTGCATCAGGTTTAAGTTCAATATGGATAGGAGGTCCATTGTGACCATCTAAGGTTTTAGAAAAGAGCTGAGGATAAGCTGAAAGCATGTCCTCATAATTTGTAGGTGATGATGTAACCTGAGCTATGCCTCCGACTTAAACCAATTTTTTCCCAGTAGATTTGGACCACTGTTTTCATTCAAAACTGCAACTGGCAAGCTACCAATGAAATCTTTATATTTTACTTCCACCTGCATAACGCCCAGGACATCAATGGGTCGTCTTCCATATGCCAATAAATGAATATTTTTGTCCTCCCAAGTTACATTTTTTGGGTCGCATATTTTATAGAATGTGGACTTATTTACTATGGTCATGAATGCACCAGAATCAACATCAAATTCTACGGGTTGATTATTGATTTTCACTATAGTTTCGAATTTATTAAAATGGATATTTCCTACTTCTGAGTTATTAATTTTTTTTGTACTAATATGATATATCAAGTCATCATCTGCATCATCTAGAGAATTAGTATTATTATTTCCTTCCATATGGTGAGCAGTGTAATTTCGTCTATTTGAAAAATTTGAGTTACTTTTATTGTTTTTTTTTCTTATTTTTACTGGAGAGCAGGCTTGTTCTATATGCCCAACCTTCCCACAAACCGTGCAGGTGTGGTTTTTATACATACAGGTAGGAGCTAAATGATTTTTTCTTAAACACCGATAACACTTAAGTGTTGATCGGTGGTTACCTGATGAAGCTTGAGGAGAAGAAGGTCTATCTGATTTCTGCAAGGACATCTTATTGACTGAAGAAGGCACATTTCTTAGTAATTTTTGTTGGTTTTCAGTCGATTCAATGCTAACGGCAAGTTCAACTGCTTTCTCGAAGCTTAAACCTGTCGTATTGGTTGACGTAACAGCTTCTTCATGCCTACGGCAAAGTAGCGCTGCAATTCTTCATCCCTTACTCAGCTACAAATCGGTCAACGCAACATAACCTCTAATGGCAAAGTACCAGTAGCATTACTTAAACTTACACTTTTGAGCTGCCTTCCTTAACTCCCGAACATAGTCCAAAATGCTTTCAACCAGGAAGCTGATCACGCTTGTGGAATTGTAACTCGCCCAAGCAATTCATTCACAGATTTTTGTAAATTGAACCTTACACTTTTGTAAAATATCTGTGTAGGATACCTCTTTGGGAGACTGCGGAGCACACAACGATTTGATGATGCTATACGTCTCACCTCCTACAATCGTGCACAGAGTACATCTCTTCATATCATCCGTCGTGATCTTATTTGCTTCGAGATAAAACTCAAAGCGTTCCATATAATCACCCCAATTCCCCGTTTTGGGTTCAAAACATGGCATTTTTCCAATTTGCGCCATGGGTGCAACCGGTGTTTCTTTCCGCGTTCGATATATTACAAAATATAAAAGAATCCGACAACGAAAAATGAATCAAACACACCACTATCGATCATAAAAACTTAATTCAAATCTTACTCAACATTTGATTAATAAAAAATTGAAGTGACGAAAGGTTAATAAACCACGCGTAATCGTCGAGTATGTTTTCAAGCCGAAAAACTTGATTGAATTCGAATTTTTTTCTCGTCGCCAAAATGTTACATCCTTAGCAAGATGTTCTTATATGGATTTTAACGATTATAATTTATAGACTTTAGAAATGATATTTCACTTACACAAAAGAAACGGAAGGAAAAAACGTGTCCGTGCCGGCCAATTTACTACGAGTGTTTTCTGCAAAGCATTGTGGGAAGACGTGCACAGATCTTCTTTTAGCCCTCATCTGGCGCGAAATTTGAATGGCGCGAAATTTGAATTAAACTATTTCAATATGTAACAATTTCATAAATTTTTTGTTATCTGATTTTAATTGTCTACTATTGACTCTCACTCAACCATAAGTCAACATCTTTTCTAAATTCGCGAATGGCTTTTAATTGCCTTATTTATATGGGTAGAATATTGAATAATTTGGTTGCCTTAGAAAAAGCGTGTCTGCGCTAAAGTTGACAGTGTTTTAATAGATAAAAGCTGACCTTTGGTTTTTAGACGAGTTTTATAATTACCAACTTGTGGTTTTATAATTTCTGATTAAAAAAATTGTATGAGAATGGCTTTTTTATATAATTGATTAATTGTTAACACTGGAAAATCTTGGAATAATTAAATTGAGGACTAATCCGTTGGCTTTTTTAAAATAAGTTTTATAATATATTTTTGAATATCTTCAAGCGTGTTTAAATTTGTTGGACATGCGCATCCCCAAGCTACTATTCTATATTGTATGATAGATTGTACTAATGTACAAATAATCGTATAATATTCCTTCATTTGTATGATGAGTAGGTTATGAAACTCTTCCAGTTTAGCCTATAGTCAATCATTATCCCTAAGTTTTTGTCATTTTCTACTCGATCTATTTTTTTACAAACACATTTAGTCGTGCCCTAATTTTTTATTGCACAGGCACATGAGTGAATAACTAGATCTTTATTCTGTTGTTCTTTTTTTTCTGTTGTTTCCCAGCTTTGGTTTTAGAGAAAGATAAGTTTTAGTCATCCGACTTAGAAGATTAAACGCTCGTTATATAGAACACGTCATCAGCATTAAAAAATGTTCTCTTCACGTTTTGCACACCACCTACAGGGAACCAATTATTTCAAGAAAACTGATATACGATTTTGTAAAATTTTAAGCATGCGCAATTATATGAAGGACTCCACCGTGGATAGGAAGACTATGTTTTTCTTCATAATTTAAGATATACTTTTAGAAAAATTTGGTTTGAAGTAGTACAAAATGAGTCACATTTTTTTCAGGTCCAGCTCTAGGTCTATTAGCAAAAATCTAAGGATGGTGCAAATTTATTTTTTTAATTAATATTAAACTAAACTTAAGACCCTATTAGAACTGAATACGATTTAAAGTAATTATCAACAAAACGGATAACGGGTTGTTTATAAAAGAAAAAGTTTTTTTTGGAGTGTCTTAATTTATTTAATCGACTATTGTATAGGTTATAATAAAATTCCTATATCAAGACTCTTCTTCAAACTTTATGCCAATAAATCAATATTAAAATCAAACATGCGTACGAAAAATAGCTTGGATTTTATTTAAAACTCGTTATTAATTTACCTCCATAGCAGTTTTTGTGCTAAAAATTGAAAAAAAGATTCTTTCAAACTATATCAATAAACTACGAAGGGTTAAAATCGCATAATCGTTTTTTATTAAAATATAAAAACTTAGATAAAAAAAATGAAAGTATATAAAAAGAAAAAAAATGATCACAAAGTTCAACACAAGAAAACCCTTGACAAGGAAAAGGGACAAATTGTTTTTCTTTTTCATGGCAGTGTCTTTTTTTACGACTAAGGAAACTATCAAGGGAAATGATAATATTATCCGAGGTAAGTAATCATCTTTTATAGCCAGAAGTAAAGTATGTTTTTCCAGGCTGGCTAGTCAAGTATGTTGAAAGTCTTAAGGAGAATGGTTGAGCCCAAAGGGAAGACTACAGTTTTCATACTACCCTGTTTTGAACTAGGTGAAATTTCTTCGGTCACGTGCTTGGCACCATTATCTCTAAGAACACTTTTTTTAGCCTTTACGTCCTATATTCATTTTACGACACATCACTTGAAAACTATCCTCTCCCGACCTTTTTAATACTTTATGATGTGTATAAAATCAAATAATTATTCATTACCTGTAGAGGAAATATTTTTTAAGAAGATCAAATGTATCTGACATAATCAAAATAGATTTGTACTACAGTATACAAAACAAACAAAAACAAAATATATTTATATATAATATTATATATATATATTATTATATATATATATATTATATATATATATAATATATATTATTATATATTTTTTTTTTTTTTTTTATTTATTAAAAATATTTTAAATTAAGTTTCTCTAATTTCTTGGTTTATTTTTTATGCTATTCTTATTTAATTTATCTATTTTTCATTTTACACTATCTAAATAGATTGATGTATATTTGTGTTGAAAGGGCCCTGATGAAATTTGTAGTTAATTCGAAACGTTGGCGAGAAATAAATATATAGTTTTCATGTTAAAGCTGTGTTTTATTCATACTTACCGAGATGGGTGAAGAGCGTATATATATACGCGAATGCGATACAATCACCTCTCTAATACTCTGTAAAAATGTAGAAATTGTATAGTCAGATTTTAATAAGGTTGAAACCCACCGAATGTGATTTCATAAATGTATGTACAATTAGTACACAAGAGAAAAAGAAAATAGATAAACAGAAATAGATAAATAATTAAACATGTCACTCAATTCACTCAGAATCACGATTACACACGAAGCCAATTTTTAAACTCCATATATTACGTTTTTTTTTAAATTTGAATATTAACTTAATTAAATTCTACAGAATTTCAGCAATTAAAGGTTCAAAATATTAAAAATTTCAATTCACATATAAAATTCAAAGAAACGAAAAATAAACCAAAAAACGTAATTTCTGGAAAAGAGACTGTAATAATAAATATTGACTGTTGTTACATTAGCTCATTCAAATGGTCAGTTCACGGTTCATATCGCATTTTGGGATGTTAACTTCGCTATGCAAACAGTCAAGGTAGTTAGAACGAAACAGATAACAAACCTGGTCAAGTTAAACCTATAAAACCAGTCACATAATTAAAATTCAACTCTGGTTTATTAATTGTCATTTGAATCACTCGTGTGGAAAACAAGACTATTAATTATTTACATTATTACTTCACCGTCATATTTTTTTCAAAATTCAAAACTTAAAATTAGCAAGT